>JAKJJM010111402.1:0-10367 GCA_021901965.1 Pipa carvalhoi
AAATGCAATATATTGTTTATTCGTTGTACAAGAAATGAAAAAATACAAATGTAACATTGTTAACTCGTTGTAATTAACCTGAAAATCAAATAAAGAAAAAATTAGAAAAAAAGAAAATACGAGATAAAATACTGGCAAAAGGTCAGGGCAGGAAGCGATAGCGAAAACAGGTCTAGGCAAACGGTTCAGAGGCAGGCGGCAATAAGGCCGCGCACGTGACCGAAGGGAGTAAAAGGTGCGCGCCCACGACGGGCGCGTGCTAGTGGACGGGACCCGCCGCTGGACCAGAGCGCGGTAAGTATTCCTTCTAACACCAGCAGAGGGAGAAACACAGTGGAGGTGCATTGTTACCTTCTTATTTAAGGCTGATTACTCTACTTTTGGAATGTGAGTGAATCCACTTTTTACTTAATTAAAGTGTTAAAAATTATCTGCACTATTGTGATTTTTTTTGCCACAGTTGCTACACCAAAGAGGACAAGTACAGACTGTCCCCATCTAGGGGTTTGGAGGTTATTAAGAGCTTTTTCACAAGACTGCTTTTGTAAGTGTAACACGTTTAATTTATCTTTTTAGCACCCATCCTGTGCATATATACCACACTATATGTGTTTCTTTTTTAAAGGGGCAGCACATACCTTTCAAGTGTGTAAGAAGTATTAAGAGCTTGGAAATGTCTTCCATTAAAATGAGTGTAAAAGCAACTGTTACAAGTGACACTACTATTCAGTGGCAAAAAAATACTTGGCCAAATGCTAAGAAATGGTGACATTGACCTTTCCTTTAACAATTCATGCATATTATCAATATGTAGTCATAAATGTAGAAAACAATTGGTTATGGTGGCAATTTCTCCACGTAAGAGATCCAGGTGTAAGTGACATTATTTTTCTTTTAATATTCCTGTTTATGATAAATTTGTAACTTTATACAACCACTAGAATTTGCCTAACTATACTCAGAAATCACTTTGTTGCTGTTCTCGTCATCATTGCATAATTATGCTAAATAGTGAATATGCTTAATTCATTATTATAAGCAATGATTTAAATGGCACAAAGTGATGAAAATTAATTTGGCAAAAAGAATTTACTCTAATGAATAACACACATAGGGTAAAATTTACTAAAGTTGAAAATGATGTTTTCAACTCTTTCGTCCATTTTTCGGCCAAAAATTTAATTTTTGACCTTTTCATTCCCTTTTTCTGAATGAGTTAATTTTTTCTAATTTCTGCCTTATTTAAAGGTACACAGTTTCTCTCTGTATTAATATGTATTTAATATAATTCATATTAATACAGAAGTCATTACTGAAATACCCCCATTTTAATGTTTATGACTGTGCTGCTAAGAATGTTGGATGCAAAGTCTAAGCCTGAAGAGATTTGCATGTGTGAAATGGAATCCTATCTACAAACAATTAAGATAGGAATGGGTAACCAATACCATATTATCATTTATCCATACTTAAGTGTAAATGATTGAATCTGCTGGAAGCAGATTATGGGGCATATTTAAAACAAATAATAATTGCAAAATGTGGTGAACAGCCATACATATATGAAAAAAAATTGCCAATATAAGTTGCAATTCCCCTGAAGAAAATGATTTTATATGAATGAAAACTATTTATTTACTTAGTTTGTATCAGAAGCATGGGGCATATGTATCAAAAGGCAAAATGTATATATATTACCCTTTTCTATTTGTTTGATCCCAATTTTTGTTTGACCATTTCAAAAAGTATTTACGAAACTAAAAAAAAAGTGGTTTTTTTCTCCACATTGTGACATATTTTCATCTGTTTTCTATGGAATTTTGAGTGGGGTTTCCATTTTACATCTCACAACTGTGTCATAGAAAATAATAACTTATGCCAAATCAGAAGTGGTTAACAGTTTTTAGTGATAAAGATTAAAATTAACTGAGGTGAAATGCTTTTAATACTGTGTCATTCTTATGACATAAACCAGTTTGGAAAAGTAGTAAAAGGCAGCTTATCACACCATATTCATTTTTTTTTTTACAACTAGGATAACGATTATGGTAGCTTGTGCATGGTTGTACACTAGTATTCATTACAAGTTGTTTCCAAATAACCACCCAAAATACACATTTGATTATGCCAATCTATAATCTTTATGAATATGGGATATTTATTAAGGTTATTTCAACCTATCTGCCTGTTTTCGCCCGTTTTTTGCCTGATTTTTTAAAAAAAATTTTCCGACTCATGTTCCTTTTTCCCTAATTTATGAAAAGTTGAAAATAATTTATCGATATCAATTGGTAAATATCGATGCGTTAATACTGCTAAAAATAACATTACTTTCAACGGAGCCCTTTTATATCGATACAGATATCGCTGATATTTTCGCCAGGGACTTAGTAAAATTTTTATGCCCCATCTCCATAGGGAGTATTGGGTTTTCTTCACCCTCACCCAAACAAATTCTTGTATAGGCAAACAAAAGTTAAAATGGGCTTAGTAAATTTCGATATATGGGTGAAAAACGGGCAAAAACAGCAAAAAAAAAACCAGGAAAAATAGCAAATGATCTTTATAAATATCCTCCATAGGGGGATATTTAACAAGGTCTTTTTGACCTATATGCCACAATTCAATTCTATTCACCATCGTTACTTTTTATTCACCGCATTTTTTATTGTGACACATTTACATAGTGGCGACAAAAATGTACCAGAAAGAGCGATATCCAAAATTGTCGGTGCGTTTAAACAAATACATTTTATTGATTTAAATGGTGTGACTTTTTATTTGGGAGTAATATCGATATTGGCAATATTTTTCAACGCGAAAAATGTTTGGACTTTCTCACAACCATCTCTATAGTGAATAATGGATTTTGCCACCCTCATTCTTGCGAACACTTTTCAGCAACAAAATTTATCACAAGGGGCTTGATAAATTTTGATATCGGGAATGTAGGTATTTTTGACCTATTTATCAGTAATTTGAAATCAATATACCTGTCAAATTTTTATTCATCTTTGATAAATGCCACCCTTAGATGGGTATATATAAAAGAGCAAGTTGGTTGAAAAGTGGAAAAGTATAGATGTTTCTACTTTTTAACCATTTAGAGCTAGATTCCATAAAGTCCGTAGTACTGGGGAAATAAATGCCTTTGCGAGCAGGCGAACAGCGTGGTAGAGCAGCCGCTCTGTTCGCCTGCTCATGAAGTGCGACCCCAACTATTTGAGCAGCCGCGCCTCGTGCACTTCGGGGAAATGCCTTCGCAAAGGCATTTCCCCAGTACTACGGACTTTACGGAATCTGGCCCTTAGCCTTGTAAAAAATTTTATTGTTGCAAATTTTTGATAGCAACTATTTTCACAACCACAGCATTTCAGGTTTGACTTGCTGTTATTTACCAGCTTTTTATTTTTTGAATTTAGATTTGCTAAAAGCTGTTTATTTCTCCTGTCCTGGCATAAACCATTATTTCCTATGGGACACTGGTAAAATAGAAAATCAGTAGTGAAAATACACAAAAAGGGCAGTTTGATTAACTTTAGACCACTGATCCTCTTACTTGATGCAGATGATTTGGTGAAGGCTTTGATAAACTCATGCACAGTTGCTTTGTCTACAAACACACAGTTTTTTTATCACAGCTCTTCTAGTTCCTATTGGGTTTAATAATTCATGTTTCTCAGTGAAAACGGTAGAAAGTCAACAAACAAAAATCAATGTTTTCTCTAATTTCGGGCCTTGATAAACTTTGACCCTTTATTCCATCATAGAGAAGAATTTTTTAATAAACATAAAACTTTTTGAGGCACAAACACTTTTTGGAATATCCTCTCTTTTAATGAAAAAACATCCAGTGTTAAGTAGGCAGTAAGAGGTAAGCGCCCTCTGCTTGTGATGCATTCTATAATATATATTGTTTCTGTTTGTAACCTTCTTAGATTTAGGGGGTTATTTATTAAAGGGCAAATTCACCTAGCAAAGTGACTTTGCAATAATTAAATTATTGCATCTGTTTGCATCATTACGATCAGGAAGATGCAAATTCACTTCTCATTATTCAAAGCTGATAGACTGGTTGAACAAGTGGACAGTGTCAGATGCTGTCAGATGCGTAGTGCGGCATAGTCAGTCGGACAATAGTGGGATGCAGAGTCATGCAAAATGAGGCAAATTCCCCCAGTGAAGGGCAGTGGCGTCATCCTCACAATGTCCCATTAACTGTATATAAGAGAATATTCTATTGATTTCTATGTCTTCTTATCCCTAGGCCATGTTGTTACTTAGTCGCAGTCACCATTGTCACCTTTGAATGAATAGTCACCTTATGCAACACTGGAGCCCTGCCATCAACCCCCCACAATTCGCCACTGATCTGACAAAGTCAAACAGGTGAATTCAGAGCAGTATGCCTTGTGGAATTCACTCCTTCGACAGACATTTTCACTTACTGAATAGCCGAATTACCTTTGCACATGCACGCAAAGTGATGCGAAGAGCTCCGTAAATCCGTGACTGTCGTAACCATCCAAATTGGTAGCAAATTCACCACAAAGAGTTTGTTAAATAAGCAGGGTTGGAGAAGTGCAGAAATAAATGAATTCTGGCCTTTGGGTGAAATTTACTAAAATCGAAAATACCATTTTCGATTTGCATAAATCAAAAATGGCATTTTCGTTTTCAAAATTCGGAATGCGGCAGCCACTCATCAGGAGCCACTGATGTCACGGATGATGTCAGCGGTGGCAAATTCAATTGGCTGAGCACTGCTATTTGAATTTGCTGCCACTGACGTCATCCGTGATGTCAGCGGCTCCTGATTGGCCAAGTCAAACCAGGAAGTGCTGGGGAGAGATGAGTCTCCCCAGCGGCTGCCGCATTGAGCAGTTAGATGTAACGAGAGGTGCACATATGGAAGCACCACTCGTTACATTTACTAGACAAAATGGAAATCCGGATTCTGAAAACAAAAAATTTCAAAATCCGGATTCCGAAAACAAAAAATTTCAAAATCCGGATTCCAAAAACAAAAAATTTCAAAATCTAGATTCTGAAAACGAAAATGGCACTTTCAATTTTAGTAAATGAAAAAATTGAATTTTGCAAAATCGCAAAATTCGATTTTAGTAAATTTCGCCCTTTATGTGACTGTTCGCACTTTAATAAATAACCCCCAGAGAGTACTAGATATTTATTTTATTCCTACATCTTTCAATGCCTTTGGGTCATGCTTGTGTATGACTACTATGGACTGTATGTTAAGTTATCAGCTTTTTAGCAAAAATCATTTCCCTGGGAAAATTCATGCAACTAAAGCAAAAACACTGAATTTGGGGTGTATACTCCACTAAACTGCTAGAACACTATTTTTCAACTTCCACAAAACCAGTCTCAGATTTTGTGGTTTCAAAGGTAAATTGATCTCACTTCCTTTTTCCCATACTGAGGAAGCAACAACAAATGCCTCCAATCCTCACCCTTCAAACTACCCTTCATAAATCTTCCATAGACCGTAGCTAACAGCATATTTACTAAAATTTGAAATGTATTAAATCCATTTTGACATGGTATTTTTCCATCTTAAGCACATTTTGACCATTTTGCCTATTTATATGCTTTCACAGCAAAATATTCAATTTTAACACGTTATTATCTTTCCAGTATTTATCAACATTAAATTCAATATTTTTCAACTGAAAACTTTTAAGGGACTTGTCTGGTGCTAACCATTATTTTCTGTGAGGTTCAAATTAGAAATATGGCAATGAAATGTTGTCAAAGTGCACCAAGAAGCAACAAAACTAATTATTCTTTTTTAATTTGAACTTTTTCCTTTTCTGTTTGAAGTGAATAGCTTTTACAAAGTTGCTGTAACACATCAAAAAAGTGCAAGCAAACATTTCACCCTTTGGCAAATATATACCATAATTTGATGTGATTTTGCTTGCATACAAGAACTCAGACCAAGTGATGAATAATATAAAATCTGCAATAGGTCTTTAATGGTAAATATGTGTTTTAGTACCAGCCATAAAAAAACAGTGTAAAAGTGCACTGAAAACTGAGCCAAACCACAGCCCATAGTGTTGTTTGGACAAAACACATTACAACCTATCCTAATGCAGTTTACTATGAGTAAATAGGGCATAAGCGACGTCTCAGAGTGAACTGTTTATAGAAAAGTTGAGATGCTGTTTGTCATGGTTGCATAATGCATAGGGCACCATTGGGGGGTGTAAGGAATGCACCCCCCAGGTGAAATACACTCACCAGACAGACGTGGTGCGTCTTAACGTATAATCACAGAATGATCCTGGATACTAGTAGTCCCAAAGTACAGGTGTCCTATGCATAGGAAATGGATATGGATAAAAGCGCAAAAAGAGTTAAAATAACTCCAAAAAACATCCTTGGAAAGTCCTCTTCTTCTCAATGCGTTTCGCTGAAAGCAGACCTCAGCTTCCTCAGGAGTGGTACTGTCAGTAGCTTAGTCAAGTATGTGTTGGATAGGACACCTGTACTTACACCCCCCACCTTTTAACATGTTCAAGTATTGGTGAAGCTACATTCCAACAACATACTACGTTAGAGCACTGTGTCCACGATATATTATGGTCTCATTATAAGGGCTGCCTTTTCATTTACCTTTGGTGAGTGCACTGATTTGGGGGGTTGATTCTGCACCCTCCACATTTTAATAACATCACTCTATCCGCACAATGGCCGAAATTTATTAAAATCGTAAAAATCGTGGGCGAATTTTCAATTTTGCGGCCGTGATAAATTGAAAAATCGTGACCGCGACTTTTTCCGATTTGTGCAAAATCGAAAAATTGCGACTGTGACTTTTTCGACTTGTGCAAAATCGAAAAATCGCGACCGCGACTTTTTAGACTTGTGCAAAATCTAAAATCGCGACTGCGACTTTTTTTGCCATATGTGAAAAATCGCGACCGCGACTTTTTCCATATGTGGGGAAAATTGCGATCGCGACTTTTTCAATGTGTGAAAATCGCGACCGCGACTTTTTTCCCATTTGTAAAAAATCGCGACCGCGACTTTTTTTCTATATGTGAAAAATCGCAACTGCGACTTTTTCGATTTGTGAAAAATCGCGATTGCGACTTTTTTCGATTTTGCTAAAATCGAAAAATCGCGACCGCGACTTTTTCGATTTTGCACAAATCAAAAAATCGGCCGATTTTCGATTTTATTACATTTCGCCCTATATATGCATAATTTGTTACATTATCTTAGAATAATGCACTAGGGGTTTTCCCATTTTCTTTCTGTTTTTTTTGCACTTCCCACAGTTTCTGGACAACAGAAGTTCTACATTTATTCCTATAAAGGCTTTGAGATAGACAGCCCTCTCTTCGGGTCAAGCGCAGTCATTGTAATTTTTGTTTATTATTGTTTTCATTGATTGATGCACATTATTATATTATTTGTCAGGCGCTACACATTTTAATAGACCTCTGTCTATTTCCAATTTTTAAGCGGAGAATAGACTTGTCGAACAACAAGAGTGAGGTGAATTCGACAAGTGAAGGACAGTGACGTTTAACCCCTAAAATTACTTCTTTTTATACTCTGAAATTTTCCAAGCTAAAAGTCAAATTTTTACTTTTATTTATCTTTGAATTAGATAACGTTTCATAATCCTCCATTATTTTCAATATTCTTTTTTCACCTTCTGCAATAGACATGTCCTCAACACAAAGTCAGAGCTATTGGCAGATGTCACCAGACATTGGATAGGTAGGTTAACAAAGACATACCTATTCTGGATACATTAGCTTGATGTCAGAAAATCTTAGAAGACATAAATAGTCTAATTGTTAGATTTTGCATAAGCCCCTGCACATAATTATTCATGTAAAATTAATTTAATTTAATTAGCCAGAAATAGTCAATGTAATGTAGAAAGAATGGAATGACACTATACTTAATGGCGTTTACTATAAAACATTTTCTGGAAGAGGAGGAACACTATACTCAAGTACTAGTCCAGACGCCATCCCGCAACAGGATCTAGATGTCAAAACTGATTGAGAACCACCCTCCTACGATTTTCAGAAGCTGCATGTCTCACTGGGTAAAAAAAATGAGTAGGATGCCCTGTTAATTGGACCAGTTTTGTCCAAACAATCCCCCCTTATTTCATCTTATTTATTAAAAGTTAAAGTCTCTTTCTTACTCAAAGACAGAGTTAAGCAACACCTAGCAGTGGTCTCATGCTATTTTATTCAGGTCAAATGATTGAATGTAATTTTGTAATCCCATGTGTTGTTTGTTGCCACCATGACATTTGCCACTGCCACTCAGTTATTCCCCAATGACTAATGTACAAATTATGATTGTTGCTTCCTAAAGTTGTTTTGGGGCAAATGTCTCATGTGACAGGCCAATAGCATCTGAAGTCACATGGAAGCCACAGCAAAGTTTGCAGGTGAAAAAATGAATTCACAACATATTTACAATAAATAAATAATTAAATAAATAAATGCATTAATTGTGTCAAGTATATTGCAAAGTTCACTACTCCAGTAAATATATTATGTGACTGGGCATAGCTGTTGAGGGAATACTATTTTTTCTATTTCTTTCCCCCCTCTTATATTGTTTGACCTACCACTTGTCACAGTGGTTTATTCTATTTTATATTTATCCTATTTTTGATATTAGGTAGGAATAGTTTCTATTTTACTTATTTATAATAAAGGTTAAATTTCACTCATTAACACACTTATATAAGTGTGCAAGTATATATTTTTTTCTTTTTTCTCCCTTCCCTTATTTGCTAATAGGTTCCTAAAAGACATTTGTAATTTGGTTTCTGGTGATATACTTTTTTTACCTTTCTTACTGAGTTTGTGTGAATGATTGTTGACGTGTGTGGAGGGTTGCTCGTCCTTCTCAATATAATTGTAATTAAAGGAGAACTAAAGCAACAAAAAAAAAAGCTATATTAAATAAGTACCTTATAGTAAGCTCCCAGCTTCATCTGTGCTATGTCTTCACTGCAGGGAGGCAGACTTCACAGCTCTATGGAGGGCTCAGCTGCCAGTTTGAAGCTCCTCCCACACACTATCACCAGTGGTGAACGTGTTTACATCATCACGATCATTTCTCCCCTAATGACAGCTCTCCTCTGACCTTAACCATTAACTCTTACAGCATTGTTTTCTTTCCCCCAGCACTGGTTTAAGCTATTATGATCAGCTTAATGGAAGTGTTAAATTCTCTGTGTAAGACAAACAATGGAATCAGATAAGGGAACCAGGAGAGAATTAATTAGGGACAGGGAAGGGGAGGGGGGAGGGAGTGTGAGTAATAAAACAGACCAGCAGAGCAGGGAGACAGTGCGTTCTGTGTTGGGATGATTTCAGTGAACAGCAGCTTAGATCTATTATATAATATAATAGAGCACAATGGGATAACAGCGCCAATGAAAATAAATAGATAAATACAGGTTAATATAAAAAGTCAATGGGAAAGATTAATAAAAGTGATGCTGCTTCTTCCAAATTTGGGACTGCCGATGACCCAAAGGTGTACGAATATCTGTAAGGAAAAAAACAAAGAAGCACAGAGAGAAAGGAAAAGAAACTCGTCTAAGTGTAGTATTGTAATAAACAATGAATGTAC
This sequence comes from Pipa carvalhoi, assembly GCA_021901965.1. NCBI lineage: Eukaryota > Metazoa > Chordata > Amphibia > Anura > Pipidae > Pipa > Pipa carvalhoi. The sequence continues at coordinate 9,649 of JAKJJM010111402.1, forward strand.
ACTACACAAAAATCAATATCTATAAAAATAGAATCAAATGTGAATGGTGCAAAAATCAGATGATGACAAGGGAGTGCCGTCACACAGGAAATGAACTCTGGGCCCCCCTAGTGCAAATGCACTTACCAAAGGACAAATAATGCAAACGTGTCACTTCAAAAGATGCAGGGCAGAAAAAATACCATCACCTGGGGTGAAGATCCAGGATCCCCCTAGTGCAAATGCACTTATCAGATAACAAATATATCAAAGCATATCACGGTAGAAAATGGTCAATGAAGTTTCCAAACAGTAAATTCAACTCAGCCAGGATCAATAAGTTAAAAGGAATGGAATGAAAGATGTAGTATCTAATGATAATATTTATTAAAAAACAAATAGTAACTTACATAACAGTAAAAACCATTCACGCTCCGTTATTGATTGTGTCCCACGGCACTTTTTTTGGCTCCTGAGGAAGCCAGGCTCTTCGGCGAAACGCGTTGAGACTTCTGCCATTGATTATTTTCTGGAGTGTTTTGCGAGTGAGGCTCTACTGACACTCTATCGGACCTTACATATACCATATGGTTTTTACTTTTGTGTAAAAGATATAATATAATAGAACTATCATTAAAAAAAGGATATCCCTTTTAATTTAACAGTAGTTTACCCATTTAAAAAATGATAATAAAAACGTTTTTCTTGTTGAAAGTGAAAGTACTGGTAGAGTGTAGCAG
>JAKJJM010111404.1:0-15003 GCA_021901965.1 Pipa carvalhoi
ACACTGCCTGTAACTGCTACACTCTGCCAGTACTATCTATACACTGCCTGTAACTGCTACACTCTGCCAGTACTTTCACTTTCAACAAGAAAAACGTTTTTTAATTATCATTTTTTAAATATGTAAACTACTGTTAAATTAAAAGGGACATCTTTTCTTTATGATAGTCTAATATATAATATAATAGAACTAAGCTGCTGATGTATAGAATAAAGACTAATTCAAATCATAACCACGAATATTTATTTTTGTAAAATGAGGATGCATTTATTTATTTAGGTGTACTTTATTGTGTTTGCTGCACAAATGGTTTTGAAGATAGTGGGTGTGAATGAATCCCATTGCAGGAGTCTGAATGTCTGTAGCTGAAGCTGTGTGACTGGCAGTGCACTGTAACAAGTCCCCCTCCCTCCCCCATCTCCCCTCTCCCAGCTCGAGATCTGCTCTCTCACAGCCCTAGCTTTAACTCCCTGTGAGACTATCACAACAGCTTTAAAGCAGTACTGGGAGAGAACAAATCCTGTAGCTAAAGGGTTAAATTCAGACACAGCCTAGGGAGAGAAGAAAGGAGACAAGGAAACGAGGAGGAGGTGCCAGCAATAAGATAGCACCTGCCATTGGTTAAGTAAATGAGTGGGCGGGTTTAGAGAGGTCACCACATACTTTCCTTAACTCCTCTCAGCATGAAATAACTGAGCCTGCCTGACGGCTGGCCCCTGCCTCTGAGCAGATGGGGTAGAGGCAGTAGTGTACTAGTGATCCCAGTCTGTGCAGCTAAATGAAAAAAAAAAAAAAAAAATCGGGAATCAACTAGCACTCACTGATTATTAAAGGTAAACTTTTAATATTTGGTTGTTTTTTTTAGACTTTAGTGTCCCTTTAAACTCAGATGTAAACTTCTTTTAGAGTTACAAAGGTTAAAATTCTGATACAAGCTATTAACTTTGCCAATATTTGTCACTGTAAAACAAGTGCATTTTGCAGTATATTATAATAAATAAATGTTTTCAGTATATTTTATTTACTACTTTGAATACTTTTCAATTTAGTTTCTTACTGAGGTTCATTCTCTCTCTCTCATCTACTTTCATTTCACCAGTTCTTTTTGAGAACTGACTGAAATACTTATGAATTCTGTATAATCAATCAGAATCTTGCAGGTGTACACACAACTGTAGTATCACTTGTGACAAAAAAAAAAACACTCTGAATTATCACTGCTCTTAATTGAGAGCATTTTAATAGTAAAATCCACAATTGCACAAAGTATGAATATTAAAAATATAAGGGGCTAGGGAATGTGCATTGATCAATTTATTTTGTTTGTTACTTTCAATCTTCCCAGTGCTAAACTGATCAATCCTGGAATGTCATCTTCTTGCTCTCCATCCCCTTCCAAAATGAACCAGAAACATATATATAGCAGTAGACGCCGTGGGTCAGATCCTCAAGCAGCATGACTGAAAGAAGTTCTCATATGCCACTGTAGGTCATATCAACAAGAAGCACACATACCGCTGTAGGTCAAACTACTGGTATCTGCTAAGCAAGACATAACAACTGGCAAACTGCTTGTGGATCTGACATACAGTGCCAATATAGATTGTTTTGTATATGATAATTCAGCAATTGCACTGCTGCTACATCTGACCTACAGTATCTACTGCTCTATACAAGTGAGCTCTTAGTAAGTGTTAAAGTTAGTAAGTTCTTTCTATTTCTAGAGCACACTGGAAGCAGATCGAGTGCACAAAACCCAAGGGCGAAACTTACGTAATTCGGAAAGACCGCTATCGGTCTTTCTGACATTCTCGCAGGACGTGATCTCGCGAGATCCTCCCCGAGGAAATTTCAATTTCCAGATTCTGGAAATCGAAATTCCCATGGGAGGATTTCGCAAGATCACGTCCCGCGAGAATCTTGCAAACGTAAGCCCGAAAAGACTTGAATCCGAGCATTAATAAATTTCGCCTCAAGTGTCTGAGACCAACTGATAAGCAATTTTGTACTGGGGAGTCTGTAGGTAACCATTTTAGGACTATCATGATTCATTAGAGAATGAATGTTACCATGTTAGTAGCTTAGAATGTGAGACAGACATTTTGACCCGTGCTCAATTTTCTATATTATTTTGTGCTTCTCAGATCAGTGTTAATGTTTTTCCCTAATGTCCCAATATCTTCTCAATCTCACTGTCTCTAAGTAGTAGTTATAAAGAGATATGCAAGGGAGATTTTGGCACCGTATTCCAATACTGCACATACATACAAGATTCTATATGCAGTGTTACACAAATTATCTAGGGACATGGTTTACAATAGAGTGTGTCATATGGCCTTTAAGTCAGTTAAGAAAGCTGCTCAGATTGGATGTGTGCTGTTTTTAACTTGTTAATATAATGATTTTCATGTTTTTACATAAAAATACTGGAGCTTTCACATTATTTATGTATTACTTGTTATTGCAGTGTTCAGTGGTGTTGGGAGCCATTTTTAACAGCAGTATTTGGATAGCTAAGCATTTGGCAGCTGGACACAGTTGCTAGTGCTGCCTGAGGTAATTGTTCAGGCATGTTATAGACATTCTGTGGACTGTGCCACATGCGTTCAATGGCGTGTAGCAAAATGCATAACAGGGCCCTAGTCTATATGTAAAATTAGCCACAAATAAAAAAAAAATACATTATCTCTATATATATTAATGCATATGGAACATTTCATTGTCCTTTGGTACTACTTTCTTTACCTGCAGACACCAGGACAACTGCTGTGAACAAGCTCATCTCCTCCTCACTAAGCTGCAAAGCACTGAGTTTCTCGCTGAAGTCAAAAACAGAGTTAAGAAGATCCCCAGCTCCCATTGATCTTAACTCATCAACACTGTACTTATTACCACTGAGAAAGGTTACACTGCGTTCCTTAGCATCAAACAACGATGAAAACCGTACCATCAATACCTAGTAAAAGTGAGGGGGGAAAAAAGGGTTAACAAACCTCTAATAACATATTAACATAATAACATTTGAAGAAAAAAAAAAAAAGAGAGAGAGAAAACGGTGGACTTTACATTAGGGACTGAACTCCGCTTTGGACTTATTATAAATTTAAAGAAGAACTAATGCTCGTTCTGCCTAGGGGTGATTCTTAATAGTGGAAGCTAATTATACTTTCAGATCACCTCCACCTCACCAGCATTTGATCCCGCCGATCTTCTTTTCTTCTCTTCCAGCCCTGCAATCCTCTTCACTTCCTCTTCAACATCGCTGGCTGAGCATGCGCAAAAGAAAAAAAATCGGCGATTTTGAAGAGGAGACTTGAACTTGAAAAGGATTGCAGTGCTAGAACAGAAGAAAAGAAGATTGGTGAAATCCTGAAGCAGAGGGCAGCAATGGAGTGAAGGAGGTAATCGGTAATGACATTCCACAATTAAAAATCACCCCTACACAGCACTAGTTATCCTTTAGACTTAAACTGACAGTACCATAGGGTGAGCTGCAGCATGAGGAGCTGAAAACAATGTCAGCCAAAAATTACATTAGAAACTAAAGTACTCAGCACTTACAGACTCTTTTATGTTACCAATATTTTTCCCTTTTTATCCCAGGGGCAATATAGACTTTTTAAACTTTAAAATGTAGCGTCTGTCATTTTAGGATATGTTTTTCTAGAAGCCAATTACTGCTTTCATAGGCTGCAGTATAAACTTTCTTAAGATTTACTCTTATAATCGTTAGAGGACTATTCATGTACTTAGAGAAAAAGTACCAATAAGGCTACAATAATTAAAGCTTGTGCTGTAATACCACCATGTAGGTGCTTTTGCAATAATTAAATAACTCCTCAGGCATTTGTAAATAGCTATAGAAGTAAAAAAGCTGCACACACTTAGAGACTGGTAGATCACTGCTTATGACTGGTCAGTTAAATATTTAGTTATATACCAGTCTCTATGTGTGTGCAGCTTTTGCTCTTCTATCCTTGTATTGTTGGATTCTGGGAGCTACAGCCTGGCTCACATGAAAGCTAGCACCACAGCCTGATTAGACATCATTTGGTGTGCATTCATACCTTCTCTCTGTCTGCAAACACGTTTGTAAATAAGTGACACTGGTCAGCCCAGGTAACCAGTATGTCTGCAATAGTATTCAGTATAAATGATAGGTAAGTTTTAAGCTCTAGCTTAAAGAAGAACTATAGTGCCGATATTACTACACACATACATATAAAACTCCTTTATATTAAGCCAATTGCTAACACAAATAGTTAAAAAAACATTTAGGGAAGAAATAATACTTGCCTTTAGTTTCATTGTGTAGTTCTAAAGAGAGCTGACATTTTGTCCTCCCCCGCTCCCCTTCCCTTTTCTCTTTTGCAAGTTAGGCAACATGAGAAGAAAAAGATGCCTGACTGCTATTGGTTAAGCAGTGTGCTGACATTTTGGCCTAATTGTTTAGGTTTGGAAAGCAGGAAATTACAGAGATAAGTTAATTTGTGCCAACTTGTGTGCAGGAGTCACTGTACACAATAGACAAAAATGTCTGGGGGAGAGTAACCTTTTCATGGAAAACTGGCAAGTTCACGTCACACACACATTTCCTAGTACTGGAGTTTATCAGTGCAGTGTAATCAATCATCCACCTTCACATGAAACAACTACTGGGAAGAAACGCTTCTCACTAAGGTATAGTACTGCATATGTAGAGATGTAATTTCATCTATTTTAAGGGCCTATAACACACATTGTTCACAATCACATGCATTTTGGTTTCTTTCATAACTGAATGACAGTTGAATGTAATGTATACTGGCCAAATATGAGTGCTCGATTCTTAATTCTTTGTTCAGGTTACTCTTTATGATTTAAAAAATGAATAAATCAACAACATACATCAGGTGTTGCTTACCTCAAATGTTCCAGCCTTCAACAAGTTAATCTGGTCATGCTGTGAAAGGTCTTTAAATCCAGGAATACCCTTTGCAAACTCAACCACCTCCTTGACAGCTGGAGTAAAACTCTTAGAAAACTCTTCCCAGATTTGAGGTCCTGATTTGTTTGGATCCATAAATGGAGACATACTCATTGGACATACCTACAAATTAACAAAAATACCTGGTAAGTGGAGCTGCTAAATCTGAACAACTCAGAGAAGACAAAATATTGTGGTATTATTCAGTAAATTAATTTAACAGCTTAAGATGTAATATAATAACAATAATATTAATATATGTAACCCTGCTGCTCTTTGTATATGAGCATCATAGTAATGGCACAGACAGCTAAAAAATAATACTGCAGTTTGCAAGGACAAATGAAAAATGTGCAACTTTATCAAAAATGTTTCTATTTCAATCACCTGTGAATGTATGAATGAACACTGTATACCCTGAATGAAGCTCTATATAAATAAAGCATTTAAAAAAAATAAACAGCTAAAATGGTGGCTTTTACTATCTCCCTCCCTGCTACGTTTAAATTGCATCCATAATTAAATCTGATAACACTGAATAGGAAAAATCTTTTATACAAAAGTAAATCATTTATACCAGATGCATTCTTCTTCCTCTCCTGCATGGATAGCCATTCATGTTATCAAACCGGGGGACATTGACCATTTTTGTTTTACTGCATCCCCTGTGTGGAAATCCATTAGAAATGTTGTTCCCACTGGAAAAGCAACTGGCAGGCCTATATGGACAGCTCATGACATTCTTTCCATTATGTGGCTCATCCAAATACTTTCTGCTCTCCTCAAATGAAAACTGGGCAGAACTGGCTCCATTTTGAACATGGTCAATATTATTGTGTATTACATGATAATTTTGTTCTTCCCTCTGTTGACTTGCTTCAGGGATTTCCACAGACTCTTGGTTATACATGAAATTCTCCCTATGTGCCCTGGTTACGGTACCAATAACATCTTCTTTGCTAACATCAAAAGCCATGCATGATATAGCATGAGGAAGAGGAGGGGCCAAGGAAGTAACAACATCCTTAGTATAATATTGAGGTTTTGGTTGCAACTTTTCTGGAACAGGATGTTGGGGCAGTAATGATGGAGGTGCTGGGTAATCTGGCAGTGTTTCTTGAAGACCAGTCCCACTGAACTGACTGTTCATCATTGTTTTCATGGCGGTTTGCATCTCTATAAGCATGCGTTGTTTTTCTCGCTTTGGAATTCGGCCGAAGCGAACAGCTGTTGGGATAAAAGAGATAATGAAGAGAGAAAAATAATGGCAATCACTGTAGGACAAAACTAGTTCCTCTGTTGCGTTAAACAGAATTGAAAAGTTATTTATAGAAAGTGATATAAACAATTTACTTTACAAACTCCTATGAGAGAATGGCCCAAATCTGGTTGCTTTGAACTGGAAAAGTGAATGTTTTTGCCCATGTACATTCCATACAGTTTCCCTACACCAAGCCCCAAGTTATTATGTTGAACTGCTCACCCACCTTCCCTAAAAAAAAAAACGCTTGCTATGTATCAGTATATGATCTGCTAAAATTGGTTATATTTATAAGTTGTTGACTTCCTGTAATTCTGTTACTGACAGCATGCTGATTGGAGCTATATACCCACTGACAATCTATTATCAAAAAAAAACAAGAGTATCCATTAGGCTACAGAACAATCAGAATCAAGGTAAAGTTCTAATACGAAAAGAAATTTTATATAAAGTTTCAACCAAGCCACAGCTGCACATATATTTCATTGTCTCATATTTGGACACTGGTGGCTCTGAGTGATAACTGGAAAGCTTTCCTCCACATGCCCTATTATCAGGCAAAAGTAGATGAAAGGAAGGAAGTTTGCGTTAAGCGATGCAGAAGTATGCGCCTTAAAGAAGAACTAATGAAGTAAAAACAAAAAAACTATATTAAATCAGTACCTTATAATAAGCTCCAGCGATGCACTCCCAGCTTCATCTGTGCTGTATTTTCTCTGCACAGATGCAGACTTCACAGCGCTTCGGCCAGGGATTGGGAACCTATGGCTCGCGAGCCAGATATGGCTCTTTTGATGGCCGCATCTGGCTCACGAGCCAATTCCTACTCACCTTCCTCCAGCGATGCCCTCTCCATACTGATGATGTGTGTGGACGGGATGTGACGAGTCAGACAAGAGCCGTTGCGCTTAAACTTACCTCTTTAGTGTGAAGAGGCATCGCTGGAGGAAGGTGAGTACTCTGCAGCTCTCCACCCGGTCACACCACCCCCATCCCCCCTCGTAAGGCTCTTTCATAGGCAAAAAAATTTTGAGAAAGGCAAATTCGCTCTCGTGGCAATAAAGGTTCCCGACCCCTGGCTTAGGCTGTCACAGGAGCCGGCTCAAAGACCCGCCCCTTATGCAAATGAGCGATTACGTCATCACGCTCATTGTGCCCCAGAGAGCTCTCATTGGGGGAGAAATGAGCGTGATGATGTAAACGCTCTTATGCACCACTGATTATCCTGTGTGGGAGATGCTTCACACTGGCAGCTGGGCCCTCCATAGCTCTTTGAAGTCTGCCTCCATGCAGTGAAGAGACAGCACAGATGAAGCTGGGAGTGCATCGCTGGAGCTTAGTATAAGGTACTTATTTAATATAGCTTTTTTTTTTGCGGCTTTAGTTCTCCTTTAAGCAAATGAATGTTAAATGTCAGTTGTATTGGAGTTTTAATCGTGGAGAAAGAGTTATGGAAGAACACGGAATGCTGGGAAAGACACTGAAATAAAATGGATAAGATGAAAGAAATGAAACTGGAAAGAGAGAGAAAGAGAGGTAGAGACAACAAAAGGAGAGCATTGATAGGGGAGTGACATTTTACCACTGAGTATCCCTTCCTTTCCCTCTCTGCCTTTACTATTGATAGAATTAAAAAAAAACGCAGCTTGAGAGACTGGAGACTGGTTATGTGGTTCTACCCCAGAATTTATATCTGAGCAGCCAAGTTCACGATTTCTCCTTAAAATGTATATGGCAAAAGAGACAGTAAGAGATTATTTTTAGCATCATTAATAAACTAATCTAAGTTATAAGTATGACTAACAGGGGTGAACTGTGGAGTGCTTCTTGCATCTTTGAGACTTAGTACATTCCTAGCACCACTTTATTTCTCTATCAGACTTGTGGTTTTTCATAAAGTGGGTCAGTGCTAATCTTCTATGAACAGAAGTTTATATATGTTTAAAAACAATCCAAAAGAAAGAAATACGCAGAACATGTGACCACAAAGGAGAAGGAAAACCTTATATGAGATTTATCAGGAAAATCTGATTAACCTAGTTATTTACACTCACATTTCTGCCACCTATGTGCCCTGCACATTCCAACAAATTTAATATAAACTTACCATCTCTGGACATACCAACAGACAAACACTTCTTGAAACGACATTGCTGGCATCTGTTACGATTTATCCGTACGATGGAGCAGCTCTCATTCTTGAGGCACTTTTTGTATTGGATATTTTGCTGTATGCTTCTTCTAAAGAAGCCCTTAAAAAAAAACAGATTGCAAAAAAAATATATTAAATGAGCAGTTATTCTATTGAACAAAATATGCTTTAGGTGATTGAAATTTTTGGATTCCTTAACACCTGAAAATAGTCATGAGGATGAGCAAACTTCACTTTTAAGTCACTCCAGAAACATAATTGTGGATAATTTTTGAATTAATTTATCAATTAAAAAAACAATTCTATAAAAGACAAAAGAAGTCTGGAATAGAAGTATGTCTTATAATCCAAACAATCAAAAACCAATCTACTTTGTATGGAGGATCTGCTAGGCTACACCCCAGTGCGAATGTGACCCCTTCAATTCACTGGGACCTCAGGTGTTGATGGCAAGTATCGTTATGAAGGTAATTAGTGCCCAAGTATGCTAGGGTAGCTATTTCTATTCTTATTTGCATAGGAGTGCCCACATTAATCAGTTTCTTCATTTTTCTTAGGGCAGAAGATTCATATTTATTACATGTCTTTCCTGTTTTTGAATTACTTAAAGTGTCCTTTACTTAGGCATATAGCAAATGCATGGATTGTTATTAACCACATTGCCCATCTTGTTTTCTACAAAACTGACTTTCAGCTTAACATCTTGTATCCTTGTAAGTGTTTGGTGAACTAGACTATGTACACAACTTACATTGTTGTGTGTATTACAGTTGGTATAGGCTTAATAACTACATATTTAATAAATGTCAGAAAGCAGCAATATTAATATACCTTACAGCCTTCACAGGCATGGACTCCATAGTGAAACCCAGATGCTAAATCTCCACACACTTTGCAAAGAAGGACCATGCCACCGATTTCTAAGAACAACAAGGAAAACCCTTGTTTATTAACAGAATCTTATAACTGATAGCTACTGTATATAACAAAAAGTTACAAAAAGTGTAGCTTACACATGTAAAGTGTGAATTAAAGACATTAAGTTAAACATGTCTTAAAAAATGTGCCCTTATTTGAGAAAAACTCAGTTAAGTATGACACAAGTATTGTCTGATTTGTATAGCAAATTAATATCTTAGAAACGTTTAAAAGTGATACTGACATGTCCAAATCAAACAGCAGATCTTATGGAAACAATAATACAGCCAGTCTTAGCAGTTGTACTATTGCTGTAAAATGTTGATTACAACACCAGTTGTATGGGTAACATTGTTTTAGCCAAAATGTCTCTGATAACTCAAGGAATTATTATTATTATTATTAATATATCTCTGCTAAAATATTTCCTTTGGATACCTCTAAATTTCTGCATAGGTGGCTGTTAATTAGAGGCACACTGCACTGGTTTACTTTCAGAAGCAGTAATAAATAGCTATGCGTTATGTGGTTAACTATTTACTTCTCTGCAAATTTTTAAATGTATCCCCAATAAAAGTAGGGTTGCGCCCTAGTCTCTTTAAACCTATACACATATAAAATTCACATTATGATAACAATTTTAAATCAGTTTAGATGCATGTTACAGACTGCAGCTGCTTTTAAAGGAACAGTCCAGCCGCCCAACCGTTATTTGGCTGTCTATTTGTCCATCTCATTTCACTTTACAAGTGATTTTTCTGGAAGCTTCTACTCACTCACCTAAATCCTCCTCAGCAGCTCAATTTGGAATCCTAAGCCAGGGATTTGATTGAAAGCCTTGAGAATTCTGGTAACCAGATGTTCACCTCACAGAGTTGATGCTTGCATTCTTTTTTACTACTGATTTTATTTTATTTGTTTTTTGAGAATTCTCAAGTCTGTGGATCAATTCAGTGGCGTGAGATTCCACACTGATCAGCTTTAGAGGGAGTAGGTGAGAGTGGAGAGGCTTCAGAAAATGCCTGCTGGACTGTTTCTTTATGCAGCCCTGCATCATGCATTTAAACTAATTTTGGATCAGCTCTGCAGCTTTTAGATTTTATATTTTTATATATGTTTGATCTGAAAGGAATGAAATGGCAACTCTATGTTAATGGGAAGATTTGGTCATCAAATAAATTCTAAAATTACTAAATAGAAAGCAATATGGTGATAGTTTATGTCACCCCTTTAATTCTAGTCACTAATAAAATACTCTTGCAGGGTACATTTATCTCAATATATTTCTAGGCTCTATCTTCATGGTTCAGCAAATTGTACAGCCTACCACTCTAGGACTTAATTTCTCAGCATACAAAGTTTAGAAGTTATACCCCCAAAACAGCCAAAAATCAGCAGTCATGAGACCCTACATGACCAAAATCAGGTATGTTTTTTAGCTCAAAGAACCAATTGTCAAAAAATATGACATATACCTAACTTTTAAAGATATTTTAAATTGTGATAAGAATCCAAAGGTGTCAGTATCACTAAAAACATTCTGCAGTTTTACCATAAGAAAAAAAGGTTAGTATGTTCCAAGGTCAGGAACATAAAAAATAAGGATGGTATTTTTCAAGGCTAGTAACATAAGAAATAAGGTTACTGTAAGAAATAAGGTTAATATGTTCCAAGACTGAGAACATAAGAAATAAGGGTGGTTTGTTCCAAGGCTAGGAACATAACAAATGAGATTACTATTAGTTATTACTAATCTTATTTCTTATAGTAACCTCATTCCTTATGAAAAATAAGGTTAAAAATAGAAATAAGGTTAGTATGTTCCAAGGCCAAACAAACAACTTCTTCCACCTAGAAAGACAAATAAGTTATGACTCACACAGCAGGCAATAAACCCTATTCAAATGATGTCATCATATATAAGAGTTATAGAACTCTTACAAGCAGGTTGCAGATCACACATCTCCAAAGAAGTACCAAATCTGGGCTCTTGGCCTATAGTGGACATTCTTTTTTAAGGTATGACTACCTCCAGCTTTAACTTAGTAGAAAAAAAAAAAGGTGCTTCACCTGAGAGTTCCATCTATGACTAATTCTCCTGATCAGTACTATGTGCACTAACAAACAAATAGTAACTAACCAACTAGCACAATGTATAGGAACATACAGATAATATACATAGAGCTTATGTATTGTGAAGTCAGCAAGGTGACAATCTGAAGCATACCTATCTTTTTTTGCTAAATTAAAGCAAAGCATTTTTATTATTTTAGAAGTTTTAACACAGTATGTTCCACAGATGTCATTATCACTTTAAAGACCATGGATAACTAATAAATGAAAAAGATTTGGCTTGAGAAATTTCTCATCTTAGTGTAAGTCTTTCTTTGAGCAACTGTCCCTGCATTTGTTTAATGTGCACTTCTTACAAGATATTTTAAAATAGGCTGACTAGACCAGTGGTTCTCAACCTTTTAATTGCCGCGACCCCTTTAGTACAATACTCTGGGATTTGGTGACCCCCATTCATTAATTGTTATTGGGCGAACCCATTCAAACTCTATATTTCCGATGGTTTTAGGCGACCCCTGGCAAATCGTCATTCGACCCCCATTGGGGTCCTGACCCACAGGTTGAGAACCCCTGGACTAGACAATTTTGTCTGTTCTACATTCTGCTAAATAATTGTGTTTTCATCAACAGTTACAAGCATAAAACCATGTTACTTTCTCTCCAGGAATTTGGAGCATGTCTTATAAGCATGCACTTCCATATTATTTATTCTTTTTCATATATTCAGCATTTTTGTGAATGCTTGAGAATTCTAAAATTGCCAAATTATACAGAGTGAGGATGCCTAAATCATATTGCACAAGGCAGAAATTAAATATTGTTTTGACATACTAGATGTGGATCCTCCTTGTCCTTTGGCCAAGACTGCTGCGCTTGTACAAGTAGTCTTTATGCACAATGTGTCCAACTGCTGGTTCCCCTGGGATTCTCTGAAGCTAGAGACCATGCCCTCATTAGAAAGTAAATTTCTTCTATTGTCACCATTACCACTGCTCCCTCCACTACTTCCCTCAGAGGAAGAGCTACTGGGAGATGATGGCAAAGAGGAGGATGAAGACTGGAAGCTGCTATTTGAGCTTTCGCTGTGGCAGGAGGAAGGGCTGGAGGCTGAGCTTGAGGAGCTGATAAAAGCGATGACACTACCTAAAAATGAACCATAATATAATACCGTTAATACAGATAATTTGCATGGTTTTGCTCTATATTACTGAATGTTTGCAGCTAGGCTATTTAAATCGTTCCAGTACCTTTTGGAACCACTGAACTGGATTTCTAAAAATAAACATTTCTTCAGAAGCTCAAGTTTCTCTTGTTATACTTACCTGCACAATCACTTCTATCTGTCTTAGCATACAAAAATGTTTAATTATTAAGATTTGCAATGCAGTGCTGCAGAAACAGGTTATGAAGTTGCTTTTGCTGTCTCATATTAGTAAATTTAATTTCACTGCAAAGAATAACTTGAACAGCTTGCCACAATCAGTAAATGTTATGCACGTTGCTGATTCATTCCTTTAGCAATTCACCAAGACGAATATGGTCAGCTCAACCTTGATACCATTCTATAGTGTTATTTAATCATTTTCTTTTGTGTGTGTGTTCTTTGTACATAATGAAACAGTTTTTAGTTTAGGTGATTTAATATGGGTTATTATATAATCCCCTGGGCCAGAAAGAATGCCTTCTTAATTATATTCATTTCAGGTGTTTCTTAAATACAAAACCACTTGGCTATACAAAAACAGCAAACTTGGAAACCATAAGGTCCCGCCCTAAATATGGCCAGTTCTTTATTACCTGTTTTTGTTCCTACCCCCTGCATCATAAAAACATGCTTTTAAGTGGACCTGACAGGCCAACATAAGTAAACAATATTTTATGTTATTGAAATGAATACAGTTATCTAGCATTTTCTCTCTGTAATTGCTTTCCTTAAATTGGAAACATAGTGTTTGATGCTATGAGTGCCATTGCCTCATGATACCCTAGGAAATTTCTCTTAACTGACTGTCCATCCTTCAAACTGCCACTCTAAACTTCCTGTGAGAAAATACATTGCAGGGGATCATGGGATTTGTAGTCACACATGCTATGAAACATTACTACAAGGCTGCAAACAATTTTCTGTGATATAATGACAAAAATAGTAGTTCTCTAAGGCTTCTATATACATTTGGTACTATCTTGTGTCTAAATACTTTACAATGCATTATGGGAAATGTAGGCAGTAACCTACACAATTTTTGAAACATGGTATTACTGCAGGACATACATTTAAGTGAAACAAAAGAACACATAATCACCAACTGGTTCTTCTACACTAATACCTTCTTGTGGGTGACACGGCATTATGGGAATTGTATTCTTTCCGAACAAGCTAGAATATAACAATAAAGTCTTAGACTAAAGTATTCTGGGTGATACAATGGCACAAGCAAGAATTGAATTTAGAAATTAAATGAGAAATGCTGTTCTAACAACAATGCTTAATAAGTGATAAAACAGGTTTCAAGGTAGAAATCTATTTTATTTTGTTTCCCAAAATTGCCATGTGCACTATAAAGGATAATACCCCCCTTCTGTAGTTTATAAGGATAATAAATATCACTTCAGAGTTTCATGCCCTGCACAAAATCACTCAGTCTGTGGCCTTGTGCTTTTATATGGTCACGGAAATCCTTGGTGTCTATTAAAGGGGAACTATAGTCAGATTTCATCTTTCCATATGATGTACAATAACTTAATGAGAAGTGATTCATCCCAGTAGTTGTTTCATCTGAAGCTGGATGATTAATTACAGAGCACTGATAAGCTCCCATACTAGGTAGACATTTTTTGTCTAATGTGGAATGTGACGTAGTCCAATGTGTCTAATGTGGACTAATGGGGAATGGTACGCCTGCATACAAGTTATCTTATCTGTGTAATCTCCTGCTTCCCAGTGAGGCAAAAAGATCAGCAAACTGATTACACCAATAGCAATCAGCAGCTTTCTGTTCTCGCGTTACTAACTAGGGAAGGGGAAAGGGGAGGGGGGAGGACAAAATGTCAGCTCCCTTAGAACTGTATAAATCAATCTGACGGCAAGTATTACTCCTTCCCTAAACGTTTTTTTTAACTATTTGTGATAGCAATTAGCTTAGTATAAAGGAGTTTGATATGTATGCGTGCAGTTATATCGGCACTATAGTTCTTCTTTAACATCCTTATAAGTTACAGAAAGGGGTTCATTATCCTCTATCTAACCATTCCTTTTCAGTTTGGAGACCCTTTCTTACAAAAGCTCCTTCTCTCTAACCTATTTCCTCTTCAGCAGTTCAGTTTAGAATAGCAGTGGCGAACCTATGGCATGCATGCCAGACACAGCACTAAGAGCCCTCTCTGTGGGCATGCATGCCGTCACCACCGCTGCTCTAACAGCTGTCCTAGAACCCCCAGTGAGTGAGCGCTAAATCAGTATAGGCTGCAGACTCGACCTGACAGTTTTTAGGTCGGATCCGCAGCCTACAATGAAGTAGTGTTCACTTGCCTGGAGGATCTAGGTAGGATAGCTGTTGGAGCAGCGGCCTGACCTCTCCCCAACGTAGGCATGATGAAGTCACTCATCAGCGCCTGCACTGCAGTGGAAGGTGC
>JAKJJM010111430.1:0-11278 GCA_021901965.1 Pipa carvalhoi
GGACTTTGGCTGTTATGCCTTTCATGTGTCTGTTACTAAGTCTCAGTCTTTATTAAACCTCTGTTTACGCCTCTTTGAGTAAAGGTGTGTTATGTTTATTACATTTCTCCGCCCTCATTACTGTACTGGTCACGTTTCTAGCCTCACGTGACAGTACACCCTAGCCCTCTGCACCCCACACCTGACAAATTGTTTGATTGACTTATGTAATATTAGTTAATGCTATAACTCTTGTTTACTATTTTTTTAGCCTTTTGTACTTTCCCTTGACATCTCTGTTGCAAATGTCTGTATTGCAACTCTCCCTGTACTGAATAAGCACAACATTTTAAAAAAAATACTTCACAGTAGATTACTATCATTTCTGAGTGATTAAGCTAATATGTTTTTTCTGAGTTTATCATTTTCAATTAGTATTTTGATTTCCCCTCTATATTAATGGAAACTGTTTCTACAGAAGACTACAGATTGGTTAACCTTTTGGTCACATTAAAGGCAACTACATTTTGTCACTATTAAAAAGTGCTAAATTAACCCTTGTGCATAATATCATTCCATATGTAAAGCAAAAAAGTAAAGCTGTTATGCATTAATATGCATTTTATATTATGAATTAATAAATTTTTTGATGTTTTAATTATTTTCAAGACCCAGGAGTGCTTGCTTGCTTATTTTTGCTTTATATCTGTTTAGTCATTTTGCGACAGCACCCGAGCACATGATTATTGTAGGTGATGTGCTTGGATTTTTTGCTATTTATATCATTCCATATGTACATAAAATTATCCTTTTAATTCTGTATCACTTACTCTCAAGACTCATTTTACATGCTTTTAACAAAACACAAATGATACAAGGACAAAGGACAAAATTTACAGTCTGCAATTACTGTAGGCATGGGTTTTATCACCACATATTATACCTATAATTATTTATACGCAACCCCGAAATGTTGGAGGAATACTTTAAATAAGCATACACAAAAAAACTTTCCTACATTCATTTTAATGTCCTTTCAATGTCTGTTATCCAAAATATTTTTCCCATGTCTTTGCATAGGAAAGTATGGCAGTTTGTGGGATCATAGTATTTTCTGCAAACCGGTGCATATTTATGAAGCAGGAGGGATAAAGAAAATTATTGTTTGTAATACATTCCTTGCCACCTTTTTTAATTTCTTTTATCCAACTATCTGTGACAAACAGTTAATATTCTTACTATGTATGGCACAGATACTAATGTATAGCTACATGAAAATACAAGTGACTCTAATTTCTCCCTGTGGAACTTTATAAAGGATCACAAATTCAGCCTCCAGCTAGTGCTGCATCCAGGAATTATTGCAGTTAATGTTACTAAAGGAAATATATACAACTAGCAGGGGAAAGGTAGAAGATGCATAATCAGAAATGACTTAAAATCTTTAGTACTCCTTTAATATTTGGATTATATTTCATGTTTTGTTGAAAAGGCTTTTGGAAGATCTACTTCTTCTTGAAAATAATGTAAACAAGTATTTATCGCCTGTGATGCACATATGGGAATAATTATCCCATGCAGTGTGTGATTCTCTGATATTGGCATTAGACCTCGTTTAACATGATATAATCCATTCCTCTAGTGTAGTAGCATGGTGCACATATTCCAAGTCCAAATTATGCCATGGTCATGCTCCTTACTTGCTGGATTAATTTCATTTATTTGAGTAAACTCAACCTATATTCAAGGTAAGTTGAAAATTCGTGTGGGAGGAGCATGCATGTATAGTAACCATAGCAGATAATTTACATAATGGTGCCATAATTTAGACTGCTCAGGTATAAATTGCAGGTCCAGTTAGACTTTTCCCCATACCAGCTTGATATTCACAGCTGTTTACTGTTTCTCGGTAATTACTGAACGACAAAAGTGTTCGTTGGAGATGAAATCTTCATTTTCCAACACCCATATTTTATTTTTCCTGACATTTGTCATGGTGATTTTTAACTGCATAAATTGCAGAAAAAAACATCGATATGAGAATAACCCAGACCAACTTTTAAAGAATCTTACATCCCAGCTTACTGAGAATATTAAGAATGTGCCAGGGCCCATAATACTTTGGGGTGCCTTATTGAAACAAACCCATTTGTTTCACTCTGTCTGGTACCAGCCTGACAAACATACCATCATATAGGCCCCACTTTAAGATTTGCCCAGGGTTCTACTGTGTCCTAAACTGGATCTTGAAAACAATATTTTTTTTTTGCAGATGCATTTTTGTTTCATTTGAAAAATAAAAAGCAATCGCCCCCTACACTCTATTGGTATCTTTGTCATTTTTTATAAGACAGACATGGTATATTGGCCAGCTGTACATCTATACACACCATGCTTGAAATTTATAAGTCACAAATCTATTGTGGCTTTGTTACCTTTGTAGTCACAGTAGCTATAGTGCTCAGATGTTGTAAGGTAAGGTTTTTAAAGGAGCAGCACTATTATGTTTAGTTAATATGCTTAAAATGCACCTTTACACTAAAATTAGTAATGTTTCTAAATGGATTTCATTACAAATATTGCAATTATTTAATATAGACCTCTTGAATAAGGTATTAGTTGAACACATCCATGTAAAGGTTTATAGTCAACTGCCCTAATTTAGCACTCTTGCAGCTACAGGAAACTACATAATTAGAAAACAAATTCAGAACAGTTCAACTTAAGAGAGAACCCAACTAACTAAATATATTTTGTCATTTATGTAACTATATGTAACTACAGAATCAGTTGATCATTGATGTAACTTTGTGTTTTAAAGAAAATCAAACTGGTTATTTGATTAATATAGAAAGGAAGAGTACAAAACAACAATTCATTCTGGAATGGAATACACTATGTATTATTAGGCAGCTGAAGTTATCAGGAGTAGTCTGCTTCTGTAAAATATATTATGGTTTTTTAAACTTTTTCTAACAATGAAAAACTATAGTTATTGTTCTTGGTATTCAGTATGTGCAGCTGATATACTTTCAAGTTCCTTGTGCGATTAGGATCAAAAACATAAAATACAAAACAGCTTCTATATTTGACTGAAATGGGGCAGATGTATAAGAATAACAATTCATGATATTCTTCTCATTGTATGTTACTAAACTGAATCCATCTGCAATACAAGACAATATAATCAATACTGGGGTCTTGGGTTTGTTTCCACCAATGTCATCATCTGTATGGAGCTTATATGTTCTCCCCATGCTTGTGTGGATTCCTCTTAGAATCCAAAATCATGGTAAGTTAATTGAAGTCTGATCAAATCAGCACTAGTCTGTATGTGTACATGCTGGAATTAGATTGGTCATTCACTTTAGTGATTGGAGCTTACAATCTCTGTAAAGGAATCCTTGTCTATCAGCACATACATACAAAAAATATCACAGTCTTATTTCAGTTTAACTGTCCCTTTTAATTTATTATATGACATATTTGACTGATCTAGGATTGCATTACCTTCCTGAAGTCTCCATTATGATGATATTCACACAACATCATATCAAAGAAGATTGGAATGGTAGCTTTTCGTAGTTCAACTTCGGGTATGAGTGTCATCTCTAAAATAGGTCCAACCATACCAGGAATGAAACAGATTTTGTTCTGACCTAATAAAAAAATAAATATAAAAAAATTTAAGAGAATTTAATAGTAGATGATTAAAAAATGTTGTGTTTCATCCATGTACAGGAAATAATGCTCTACTATTGTGATCCTGATACTAAATTAGTTTGTGTGTCTTCTTTCAAGGTTTTAAGGACATTATGAGTCACCAAAGAGTTTAAAATAAAGCCTAAAATGCATTCTACCACTCATTTTTGTAAGAATTTAGTACTTTTTATGTTATAATACATACTTAGACATGTGGTTTTATATCATTCATTCCTACTAGGCATTTCATTCAGATGCTGCTGCTGTGTGAATTAAAATACTACATTCCCTAAATGCCAGCTTGAAGTATATACCTTATCTCATATCTTAGCTCATGACAGAAGCAATGGTGGCTGAGGAAGGCTGACAACTTTTTTGAGTGAAGATAGAAATCAAGGTAAGGGACCATCTGCAAGTTCTCCATTTGGTGAACCCTGTGATACCCCACCCACAAGGTTGTCAGCCATCACATGCTCTCACTACCACAGAATCGCACTTCTTGATAGATATTTTTTATCTGGGCCTCATCAGTACATGGCAGGCAATGCTAACCAGACGATACTTTTCCTTCTAGAGAGGCTCATTTATGTATATTTCTCAGGAAGCACTGCCATAAGTCTCTATACCAGTTAACCACCCTTACTAAACTTCAGCACATGAGGTAGGAAAATCAATAGAAAAACAACAGAGGTGCTGGTCCTTTAGTATTTATCACCAAATTTAGAGAAACTGACCTTTCTATGAAGTAATTATTAAATTAATTTAATTATATAACATATGTAGACAAAACGTTTAGTGCACAGTATAGATATTTTTTCCTTTTAATACATAAATGAGCTAAAATAGGCAAAACACATTTTCTTTATAATACTTTACTTGATATTTAATTTTTAGATTTTTTTTTTTAGATATTATGTACAATACTATAAACATATTAACACATTGCTATATTGAGTTCTACTTACTCCATTGTGCTTTACAGGTATTTATATCTGTCTTATTGTAACCTTTAATTGTTCTGTTGCTTTTTCCTTTCTCTTTAACACTGACTAATGCATTTTATTTAAAAAGTAAAAATAAATGGAAGTCAGAATTAAATACTTATTGATAAAGGCAAAGGATGCTCTTGCAATCTGTTTAATTTAATTTATATTCATTCAGATAAACTGTATGTTGGAGGGGGGGGGGCAAAGCAATGTTTTAAACATTTTTGAATTTTTGTTTCAGGGCCTGATTGATTAAAGCTTGAATTCACCTGTCAAGTTCACCTTGCTACAATTTGCGGGCCTCATTAACTAAAGGATGGATTCACCTGTCGAATTCACCTTACTACAATTTGAGGTGAAGGATAAAGAATGAAAGTTCCAAATGGTTGGCATGGAAGTTCCTTTAAATAGGGAGACCTATTTGCATATGCAGGTAAACTTTAGATGTTAGGATAGACTAATCTGTGCAATAGATTATTAACAGGATTATGGTTGTTGCAAAATTTTTAAATCTCTTGCATCCCATCAAAGCCATACATAATCATTGTTACAATTTGAGAGGATTCAGTATCCAAAAAAGGTCCCAATAAATTACCTTTATCTGACCCAAATATCTAAGTTTATAGACCTCCACTACAAGCTGTCTTCAAATTGACATCCTGCACATTCACCCCCTCCAGTTTTCTTTTAACATTTGGCTCTCTGTAGACTTAATTTACCCATAATTCACAGTGAAGCATGATGAATTCCATGCACATTTTATTTGTTTGGTGCACCAGGGTAGCTGCACCTGGGCTTATCAGCTAGCCAGTTAAAGATTGAGGTCAGTGATGTGTGCCAAGGATTTTGTTTATGAATGAAACTAATTGGTATGTTTTAACAGCATTCAAAACTATAAAACATTGAGTTTGGGTGAATCCAAACAATTCTGCCCCAACCCCAATAGAAACAATACATCACTTAGGCACATGTTTCTGGCTACAAAAAAAGCATGCTGTTTATTTTATTTAGATCACTCCAGTGTAGGCAAAGCAAACATTTTTCATGCTGTGGTGTCCATCTACAAGACCTTTAGGATGATGTCAAATATAGTACCCTTAAGGGGTGGCTGATACTTCACTTTATAACTTCTAAGTTAAGGATGTTTCACTGGAGAACATTCAAGTAGGAGCAGTTTTAGCCTAGTCACTGAAAACACTTTCTGTAACCAGTCCGTTCCTGGAAAAAGTACCCCTATTTGGTGGGGCTTTGGACTGTCCAATCTACACTACAGAGTTTCATACATAAAGCAAACCAATAAATCATAGTAATCCTTGAATTTTCTAATAGCATTCTTGCTTTCTGTATAAATCGTGTGTATTGAATTAATCAGTGCTACAGGAAGACTTTTACAATTGCTAAACTAACAATTATGTAATTATGTTAGAGTCAATTGATTTACTTAGCCAACTGATAAATAAAGCATACTGTTCCTCGAATAGGGACTTTTATAATAGTTCTCCTGCTTGCTTTCAATAAAAAAACAGATTAGGAATAAGCAGTATATCTAAGCAAAACTGAAATGTCATAAACAATACTTTCAAGTCTTGGAAGCAATACTTTATTTTCGTTTAAGCCAAATTTATACCTCTCTCAACCAATAAACAGGTAAATGCAGAAAAATAAAATGCACATAAAATAAAACAATCTTAAACAAAACATAAAAGCACATGAAAACATTGTTTGGATTCTTAACAAATACTATTTTAAAATATGCCAATATGCATTTTTGCTATAAAATGTCTTATAATCCAAGCATAATCGCCAAATACAAAATAAACATAAATATGAAACATGATAACATTAAAAAATATATAGTACCAATGAAAACATTAATTGTGAACAGACCTAAATTATGCTATGTATAATCAACATACAATATATTGCACTAGAAGAGAGTAAAGCTGATTTTAGAGCAATTTTATTGCACTTCTGGACACAATCTGGTATCAACCCAGATTCATTTCAAATCTTCCTAACACAAGATGACCATTAATGTGATCATAATATTTATCACTCTGCTGTGCTTGTATGCATAAAAGGGGGGTGTATTAGTTACATGGAGCCACCCTGAGGAAGTAATGGGACAGAATCCCTATATCAAAAGACATATTGATGGTTGAAGAGTAAAGCTTTACAGAACCAACATTAGTCTGAGCGAGACAACTGTCAAGAAGAAAGATTTTTGCTTCATAGGATGGATGGCAGAACAGATTAAGAATGGCAAATTGGAAACTCAGCAGTGATGATATTGGCAAATTGAGACAGTTCTCCATTCCAGGATTTGGTAAATACTGATTTTGCTTAATGTAAAACACTATTTGGACAATGTGACTGGTGGATTGAGCAGAAGAGCTTTGACCAATACTGCTGTATGTCTGCTGTGTGGCACACTCATTGACCAAGTGCTAGTAACATTACATGGCCTACATGATAATCTTGAGTTATAGACTTGATAGTCCAGGATAATAATATATTGATGGTAAAATGTTATTTTACTATATTTGCAAAAAGTAATTACTATTTTATTATTTACTACTGCCAGCTTAAGGGATTTGCTAGGATAAGCAATGTTCTAGAAAAAAATTTGGTGGATTTTGAGTCAGAATCAGGTGTTGGTCCACGTATTATCCTTTAGTGACTTTAGCCTTCTCCACTTAATCAACTAAGAAGTTGATTAGCCCTATGTATTACTAAAAGATAAAAATGTATTACAGGCTGCGAGACAAAGGGTACCTAGAGGAAAGGGTACTTTAGGCATGTCCTAAAGTTGGTTGTCCCACAGCTACAGGAGCAGCTATTTAAACGAGTATAGAGTACATAAATATCTGGGTACATAACCCTAGGGGTGAAATTTACAAAAGTCTAAAATTATTTTTTTTGCCTGTTTTTTGCTGTGAAAATGGGCAAAAAGGTTGAAACTATGTTTTCGACCTTTTTGCCCACGTTTTTTACCCATTTTCACCATGAAAACTGGTGAAAAATAGGAGCAAAAAGGTCAAGAATGTAATTTTTGCCCTTTTCACCTGTTTTCGCGGCAAAAAAACAGGCGAAAAAAAATCCAAAAAATTGTTTTCGACTTTTTTAAATTTCAACCTAAGTGTGTTGAATATGACAGTGTATCTGCTTGAGAAACTTGCCCCTTATGTTATTCAAAGAGAGTGCAGCTTCTTTTATATGGCACAGTAAGCACACCCCAGTGATTAATATGTAGATATTCAATCAACATCTCAAATTCTTCATAGAATACAGTGAAGGGGCAGCTCCTGAGAGTTAGGTGAACATCTTGCTTTCAGATAGACACTACTAGATACCATGCAACTGTTGTCAATTACTCATCTTGTTGATAGTCTGTAGAGAAACTTGTTCTGAGTCTATACTTATGTTATTATTTCCCAGTTTATATTTTTCTGTTAATAAATGTTAAAAAAAACCCACATATAACCTTCATTTGGATTTTTTTTTATTATGATTGCTGTGTAGAAGGGGCCTCTTGGCCTTTGCTATTTGGTCCAAACTCCACAATGTGCAGGTAAATGGCTCAATTAAATATGTTTAACTCTATTCTGCAGCAATATATGTTGAACCTACAGCATATCTATTGGAATAACTATCTATTTGAGACTCTGGTCATATATAGCATAATGTTTATGTCTGTTCAAATGTATGTTGCTATTGATACTGTTTGTATTTGAGTTTTATTACTTTTATACATCTGAAAATTTCTGGAAATCTTATGTTTGAATTATAAGGCATGTTATGGCAATATGAAGCAGTATGTGTATATATTTATCTCTTTAATAGCATTTGTTGAATAGTGGACCAACAATGTTTAATCATGTTTTAATTACTTTTTATGTCTGATGGTTTTGTTTTTATGTATGTTTTTTGTAATTTTTATTTCAGCATTTTTTTACTGTTAATTGCTAGATAAAGACAAAATTGCCTAAATTTAAAATAAAATGATGCTTCTAATATTTTAAAGTATTGATTATATCATTTCCATTTGTTTAGTAATGCTGTCTATTTCTATGCTGTGCTTTATTACAAACAAGCCAGTGACATTCTAAGAGCCCCTGTTCAAGGAACACTATGTTCTTTATTTGTAAAATGAATCAATAGATCAATTGACTACAATAATTACATAATTGTGAGTTTAGCACTTGTAAAAGTATACCAGTAGTACTGATTAATTCAAGACATAATTAATACATGAAGCTAACCTGCATCAGATCTAGGAGACTATTCCTCTAAAGAATCCCATTGTGAATCAGTTTTGATTCACAATTATTACTATTAACTACTGAATTAATTATACATAAATCTGATAAAGGGGGTAATATGTTCATGAATAAAAATCAGTATATACAAAAGACTACACACCAACTGGATAATACAGATTTTTATACACAATTAACTTACCATGCTAATTCAGTGAAGATATGTAATAATTCTTTTCTATATAACAGTATGCTTTAATAACTAATTTCTAATGATATTAGAATGATATATAATGATTTAATTACTGCTTATCCCAGGGTCGTCACAATTTATTCAAAAGAATCTCACTAATCCTCTGACCTGCCCAAAGATTAATTTAGACTATTAGTTATAATGATATGGAATTGCAACCTATAGTGGAAAACTTGATAACTTGTTTGAAGGATATCGCTGAGTTTTTGAAAGCTTTGAATGAAAGCAACATAGAGATTATTATTAATAATAATAATAAATAATAAAATGTTTTGTTCCCTTGAGGTCAAGAATTTGTAACACATCTTTACCACGTGATGAGGGTAACGAATGTGTATGCAATAGCTTAATTGAGTTTGGCATTGCTTCTCATAAATTCTTAATTTTATGTGATATGCTAAATCTGATTTTGAGGCTTAATTATTTCAGATTCCAGGACAAGGTGTACATGCAGAGAGGGCTGTGTGATTGTGCCCACTTATGCCAATTTATTTATGTGTGTTTTTAAAACCACTTACATACTACATTACCCACAATATGGATGATGCATGTATTTGCATTGCTGTTTTGTTGAGGAAACCTTTATGATATGGACAAGTTTTGAAAGAGTGGTTATTGAAATGGTGGATAAATGAAATCAGTTTGATTCATCCATTAAAATTGCTTGTAAGTTTCCCCCTCATAAACAGTAATACTAGATACTAAATAATAGATTTACTATTTAACACTGAAAATAAAAAGTAGGTCACTGATGTCTATCATAATTCAATTCATTTACAGCTTGACAGATGCTATTCAATATGTTGGAAAAAAGGCATACCAAAGAGTCAGTTCATGAGGGTATGAAGAATTGCATCTATTTATGACAAGTATAATGATGAAACTAATTCTATTATTAACAAGTTTGCTGAAAAAAGGTTTTAACTCTGACTACCTCATTCAAAAAAGAGACAAAGTGGGTTCATCATCCTCAAAAATTATCTGTAATACCTAGTTGAGTAGCATATGCCATTTGTTTTGACATTTAGGGGGTCATTCCAGTAGCTCTGAATTTTCTGCCCGAATTCACTTATAGCGAACTTCCATTATAAAGTAACGACCGCGACAATTCACCAATTATAAAATCGCGACTGCGACAAAAAAATTGTCGCGGCCGTGACTTTATAATGGGAGTTCGCTATAAGTGAATTCGGGATGGAAAATTCGGAGCTACCAGAATGACCCCCCTAAGTACAATGACCCCACATGTATGAAAATCATGCTTTGTGATTGACATATTTTACATCAGGATCCTAAATATGGTAATCTATGTAGGGATCCCCCACTTTCTCATACAGGAGGGGAAATCCATTGGAGTCAGGTACTAACATGAGACTTAAAAAGACCTGTAGACCTTGTATAATTTCCAAAGCTGCTCAGGTATCATTCTGAGGGGCATTGTTTTACATCTATACAAAGATACAAAATAGCATACTAATGGGTGCTTAATTTCTGGCACAGCATGGGTTATATATTCTATTAAATGTCCCTGTGGGTTAAATTATGTAAGGTAAATCCAGTGAAAGTTAGAATACATAAAAATAAATCCAGTATATGTAACTTTCAAAACTGAGAGCCTAGAGAAATGTTTTGTACATACAAAATATAAAAAAGAATCAATACTGAGCAAACATTTTTCCAAATGACATCACAGATGACATCAGCGGCAGCAAATTCAATTAGCTGAGCGCTGCTATTTGAACTTGCTGCCGCTGACGTCATCCGTGATGTCAGCAGCTCCTGATTGGCTAAGCCAAACCAGGAAGCGCTGTGGAGAACTGTGTCTCCCCAGCGGCTGCCGCATTCAGCAGCCAGATGTAGAGAGCGATGCATGCATGGAAGCACCGCTAGTTACATTTACTAGACAGAATGGAAATCTGGATTTTTGAATTATTTATATCGAAAATTGCATTTTCAATTTTAATAAATTCCGCCCATATGTGTTCACAATATTTATGTGTAACATTATTAATTTTGATTTGTAAATATTTGTATGTATATTGAACATTATATATATACAGTATATATATATATATATATATATATATATATATATATAT
>JAKJJM010111480.1:0-10225 GCA_021901965.1 Pipa carvalhoi
CAGTAGCAAAAACCATTTCCCGGACCCCCCCCCCCCCCCACACACACTCCCGCCGGTCGCACAAACCTCCGCTCGCAACCCCACCACCACCACCTCGGTCGCCATGAAGGATAGGACCAGCCCTGCATATATACAATGACCTATAAGAATATGAACTTTTACAGATACTAAATATGTGGAGAACATTATCCACTGTGCCAACCACAGATAAATGTTAAGCAACATTTGTATACTGTAACTCTAATGAACTACATTATTAAAAATACATAAAGCCTCCTCATTCATAAAAAGTGGATATCTTAATAAACAAAACAATACTATATATACTACTCTATATTCTACTAAAACCTGCTCCCGAGATTCAGTAGATAGAGGGGCTAAGGACACACCTTCTGAAACCCCTGCTTCAAGATAATCATTGTAGAGAGAGAATACTTCTACACAGTATAGCACAGCATTGCACTGTTTTACGATTTAAATACTACCAGACTGGATGCCATTCAGCTTTTCTAGCAGCCAAGGACTTTATTGCCACTTAAAGCAGATATAGTGGCGATTGATCCAAAAAGATAGTTTAGTATCAAGCAGGAATTTTTCACCTACAATGCTTATGGTTTAATCTTCCTCCCAAGGCCAACATGGAGACTGTATCCTTTTTTAATCTGATCTATTAGGTTAAGTTATGATTGTGTATTATCCAATGCTCTGTTAAATCAAAATTGTGCTTAAACTTACAAGTAGATAAAATAATCACACTACAACAAATCTCAAGACTCAAGTTTCAAATATATCGTTTTGCACAGAAATTTCTGGTATGTCAAACAGTGACAGTCAATTTTCCAAGCATACTTTCTTAGGATGAGAACTGCAGCTCACCAAAAGCTTGGGAGTGATACAGGGTGCAAATTCTAAGTAGAGAAAATATTCTGAATTGAAAAATAAAAACTTACAAAGAGCCATGACTTGTGCAGCATTAAAAAAATAAATAAATACATTTACTTACCGGTTTAACATTAATAACCAATGTTATTCCATGTTCTAAAAGCATGTCTTGTGCTATTCTGGAAACTGTTTTCTCCACAAGTACCAAGGTAGGTCGTATATCAGCTATCCTCTGAACATAATTCTTCAGAAATTCTCTCTCCTTGTAATCAAATTTAAAAAAAAAAAAATACTTTGTTTGTAAGAATATTCCACTGTAACAGGCTTACCAGTGTAATATATCTACATTGAAATGGGAACATTAAGAGTTTTTTCGTTTCAAGCAAAATAATTTTTACCAAAATATTCTAAATTTCACACAAAAAAATATCAAGAGGTGACTTTTGGGAAAATTGAAAAAATGTTTAATGAGATACTCAAAGTAGCTTTGATTATAAATCAGAAAAAATTGTGTCTGCGGAAAGTGAGAGAAAAGTCTCCCTTTAACATTCCTCTACTACATGTCACAGGGATGGTGTAACTATGAAAAAGTAGTTGGTCTGGTGTTGCTTGCAACCTAGGCAGTAACAGTGGCAGCAATAAAATCCATAGATAAACTCCCTGACACTTAGTCATATTTATGACTAAGCTCCGGGAGGTGCGAAATGCGTAGGATTGTTTGCAGAGAATAGTATTACTCTACATGTTGCATTTTTTATTGTTTTAAGTAAAGAATGTCTTTATTTATCCACCAGAGTGCCGGGAAGTTTATCTATGGAATTTATTGCTGCTCAACATTATGATTTGGGACATTATATCCTCAGAGCACCTGGATGGGTTTGGTTGTGAGTACTGACTTTATAATACCATACATATAATTAAGTCATCATTGTGAATATTGGTTCGAGTAACAGTGGCAGCTTTCATTCTGAAGTTATAGAACATTTGCACTTGAAGGCAAGATTCTTTAAGAAAATGTATTATAGCAGCTTGTTTAATGTATAGGTTCTCTTTATAACAGATGATTATAGTTTTGCCAGAAATTACATAGGACTATTCAAAAAAAAACAAAAGAGATTACCTAAACCAACCAAGAAATCAAAAGCATGAAACTGAATGAAAGTAGGAATTCTATTTAAAACAAAAAGTTTACACTATGTTCCAGCAGGATTTTCCACAATAAACAAAACGGCTGTGGTGTGATAAATCAATCTGTTTTACAGGTAACTACAAAGAATAAATTAACAAACCTGGAGGACTATAGG
Organism: Pipa carvalhoi; assembly: GCA_021901965.1. Lineage (NCBI taxonomy): Eukaryota > Metazoa > Chordata > Amphibia > Anura > Pipidae > Pipa > Pipa carvalhoi. Next base: position 2,187 of record JAKJJM010111480.1, read on the forward strand.
ATCAATACATGTAAACTTGGTCTCCTCTCGATACAAGTATTCAATGGAGCACTTTAGCAGCAGAATTTTGGGGGCTTTAATACATGAATTCATCTGTGAAAAATGTAAGATGTCAGATGCCTTACTCAATATAATGTAATATTTTATTTATTAGAAGAATGTAACAAAATGTTATCTAAGACCTCTGGTGAGCTGGCCAAAGTCTATAATTATCTATCACTGCGTCTTTCCCTTTTATCATGCATCAACAAGGGTTATTGCTTAGTCTTTTATAAACAAGAACAAAATTACCTTCTTATGTGCAATATTCTTGGTGCAAACAAAGCCATTTACTACCACAGAATCAAATTTCTTTCCGCCAGCGATCTATTGAAAAAACAAAGTGTACGTGATTAAATACCCACATAGGTATCAGAAGCAGTGTCAAAGCTTCAAAACAGAACCATTCCTACCCAACTATTTCATGATTCACTGAGCATTTGTGTAGGTGTGTAAAACACAAACAATAGAGTACCTGTAATGTAGGGCTTCGGTCAGTGTGTTTTAGCAAACAAACTGTGAGGTTTAATGTTATTGTGTTATATTATGTATTTACATGTATGGTTTATAAGTTCAACTAATGAAAGCATGTATGGTTTCTATGTATTACTATCATTGTGTACTTTTGTTGTTTTCACAACGAAAAACCCAAGATCATATTCTTTAGTGGTTAACCACAGTGCCTTTTGTCACAGTTTTAACCGCATGCAGTAAACAGTAAATATATTTTGAGGATTTTCTTTCAAAAATGCATTTTGCTCTCTTGTTGACAATGCTTAGAAAACCATTGTTCTCATCTTCCAATAAAACTCACAATTAAAAAGGATTGGGATAGGTCCGATGTTATTGGGGACAATGACGAGGTTGGAAAATGCCTGAAAGCTTATGAAGAGAAAACCTAAGTGCTTGAACAACACATGCATCCCCTTATAATATGCAGGTTAAAATTAAATCACCTGTCTTAATGCTCACCAAAACAGTGCTTATTTTTAAAAAGACAGCAACATAGCATGTGCAGTAATTTGAAAAATAACTTACTTTTTTGATATGAACAAACTGGCGTATATCCATGTCATCATCATTTTTGACATCAGGACGGACAGTCTGCACCACTTGGCAAACCAGTGACACAATAACATCTTTCCAAGAAAGAGAAAGTGATTCATTGTACAGAAGCTGTTGTAGAAGAGACATCATGTGACTGTGATTGGCAGATCTGCAGTATATGAAAGCCAAAATGTAAGTACTGCAACATTAAAATAAGATTTAACAGTTTACATACATATATAATAAAGCCCAGCACAGTTTAGTGGAAAAAAATAAATAAATACAATCAACGCAGCAGTTAAAGTGCTTCAATAAACAAGTCTAGCTACTTCTATAGTTTATTTTTAACAATTACAACATGATGACCTGACATAGTTATACCAAATGATAAATGAACTACATTAAATGGAAATGATAAAGCAGCTATATTCTACATGAGTTAGTGATTTTTAAATAACCTCCAAGCTTTTGACTGTTTTATCTTTTTTTTTAAGTTTTTATTTTTATTAGCATTACTTAACATCTGACATTACAATCAATAATTACAATCAATAAAGTTAACCGTACATTGCTCCAATAGTAAATTAGACAACACTAAACAATTAGGAAGGCACTCAGTTTCTGTTTGTACAGTTGATGTAGTTAAATACCTTAGGATTTACATTTCAATAGCTCTATTATGTTATGGAGTGCTAGGGATCTGCGATATTTCCTAGATCATTGTCTAGCCAGGGGGCACCAAATATCATAGAATTTTTTTGGGGTGCTTTTTGCTGCAGATGTCAGTTTAATTATAGGTAAGTCAGCTTGTATTAGTTTGATCCAGTGGCCAAGACTTGGTGGTCTTGGGCCCATCCAGTGCATAATAATTGTTTTTTTGGCATAGTAAATAAGAGTACGGTACAGAGTTCTCATTTTTGTGGAATGAATTAGTTCCTCAATTATTTCTAAAAGGCATACTTCAGGTGATTTAATCTGTGGAAAGACAAGGTTATCTGCTAAGAATTCTACTATCTGTAACCAGAAGGCTGAGACAATTAGACAATCCCAAATCATGTGTAGGAACCCAGCTTCTTGGGAGTGACATTTCAGACATTCATTAGTGGCTAATCTGTTCATCTTTTTGAGATGGGTAGGAGTAATGTATAACTGATGTAGGCAGTTTAACTGGATTAGTCCATCTTTGATGGGTATAAGGAATTTATAGGTAGCATTGATAGCCTCTTCCCAGTCCTCTTTGGTCAGTTCTGGGATTTGCCTATTCCATTTTTCATATGCTCTATCAAAAGGGGGTGGATGGGCTTTGAGAAGGAACCCATACAGTCTGGAAATTAATTTATTTGGTTCTTTGTCCCATAGTATGGTTTCTATTGGAAGGTTAGTGTACTCGACTAAGCGGTTAGGGAATTGTTTTTTGATAGCTTGACATAGTTGGATATATATCTAAAATCATCAATGCTTTGTGGAGTACACTTGTCTCTTAATCCCTGTAAAGAGATTACTTCGGCATTTTGTACTATGTTGTCCATTTGGCGGATACCTCTTCTGGTCCAGTATATAATATCTGGTAAGTTATATAATGTATGTAAATGTGAGTTGTACCAAAGAGGGGAGTGTGGGGATATGACTTTCGTATTATTTTGGTATAGTCTTAACACATTGCACCATGCCCTATACAGAGTTGTTACTGTCTCTGGTTGTGATTGCATGTCTCGTTTTCTATATGAATAATATTTTAAAGCTTCTAGAGAACCAGTTATATTGGCTTGGAGTGGTGTGAGCGCAGATTCGGTATCAGGGACAAACCAGTTATGCATGTAGTACAGTTGTGAGGCTAGATAATAGTTTTTAAGATCTGGAAAGCCCAGTCCACCCTCCTTCCCCGGTGCGATTAGAGTCTTCCATGAGATTCGGGGTTTTTTTACACCCCATATGAAGGATAGGTAAACAATTGATATTTTTGAAAACCTCGTTAGGTATCACAGTTGGGCAATTAGTAAATGCATACAGAAATTTAGGAAGATAGATCATTTTGAAGAGATTTATTCTACCCCACATGGTGAGGGGTAGTTTAGACCAGAATTGTGTTATTTGTGTGAGTTTTTGAGTTATTGGATGTACGTTATCGGTAATATACTCTTTGTGTGATCTATTTACTATTACTCCAAGATATTTGAATGAAGTGGTTATGTTCAACTGGTGCTTGGGAGTTGTTTTTTGGGGTTTGCATCCACTGGGAATAAATGTGATTTATTCCAATTAATTTGTAGACCTGAATATTCTCTAAAATGTATTTATAATGTTTAGAGCTGTTTGTAGTGAGATGTTGGGGTTGTCTAGAAATAGAAGAATATCGTCTGCATATAGGGCAATACGTTCTTCCATATTATGTAATTGAAAGGCCTTTAGTTGCTTTGAGGACCTTATTAGGATTGCTAGGGGTTAAATTGCTATAGCAAATAATAGTGGAGATAAGGAGGTATCCCTGCCTTGTACCTCTAGCTAGTGGTATTTCATCTGACATGACGTTGTTAATGCTTATTCTTGCTTTGGAGGATTGATAGAGAATTTATATCCATTTTGTGAAACTGGGGCCTAGACCAACTCTGCTTAGTACTTCTAGGAGAAAATGCCATTCAATTGAGTTGAATGCTTTAGCGGAGTCTAATCAAGCTATAGTCCTTGCTCCACTGTTCGTGTGTTGTGTTTGTAGATTCGTGTACAGTCTTGTAATATTTGTTGAGGTGGTACAGTTTGGGATAAACCCCGACTGTTTTATCTTTATTGATGCACATGATAAAATAGCTAAGCTCTACTTACAATTGTGGTACCCCAGAACTTAACAATCTATAGTAAGTTATAAATATGCTGTTAATTAAATACCAAAAACTTTTTATATAGTCATGATTCAGGGACAAGTATTTACATTTATCAATCACTCTAGGAGGTGGGATACCTCTGCAATTTAAAGGGATACTATACTAAAATACTATAAACATTATTACACTATTTTTGTGATCAAAGGTACGCGGGTGGCATATGGCTTTCATTTAAACGTAAAATTTGCTGTCATGGGTCTCATGTCACGAACTGAAACGATTTAAAAAAAATGGTTTAATTATAGAGCTATTGCTTAAGTTAAACTATTTCTGTAAAGGCTGTGTGTATCACAGCAATAAAGCGGGAAAGACTACTGTGATGGTAAAGCAAAAGATTGCCTAATCAAGCAAAAACATTTCTGAAACATCTTAAAATGAAAGCAAACCAATTATTTTCCAGTGCTTATCCTCTTAACCAAATCCATGCGATAATATCCCTTAAACCAGGTGTGGCGAACCTTTTTGCCTTGCATCTTGTAAAGAAAAATTTGACAGAGCCAAATATTTAGCTTCACTAGGTTCCCTTGAATATCAAGTAAGTAATAATATGCTCTCATACTAAGGATTAACCTTATAACCCTTTAAATTGTAACTGATTAAACATTACCTACTGTGTTTAGACAAATACAAACATTTTTATGGGATATAGTTAACCCTTCTTCCAAATAGTTTGGAAACAGCTGCTACATTCCACACAGTAGTGCTACTTAAAGATACTTTGTTAAAATATAACTGAACACATTGGTATAATTAATTCAAGTTATGCTTTATAGTAAATCCATTGTAATGTGAGTGTCTGGATATTTAGCACCAAACTGTGACATTACGTAAGTGCAGGTTAAGAAGGTATGTTAATCAGCATTATGTGTCAGTAACCCTAGTACACTACACACGCTACATACTTACAGCAGTCTCTCCATGGCCTGCTTCTCCCCATTCTCTTCTCTCAATTGATCCAGATTATTATGGTGCCAGCCCAATGGGGTAAAGAGCAGATCCTTAGATTTTTCCTCCACTCGACGATTAAATAAGGATTCTAGACAGATGAAGAAAATGCAGCTTCATTTACGGCAACAGCTTTAAGCATCAGTAAATTCTTAATTCACATCAGAACATCTAAATAAAACTCAGCGTTTCTTAACTTTTTCAGCAGGACTCTGTAGAAGACAAAAATCACCTGCACATCAATCATCAATCTAATTTAAAGTTTTAAAATAATACATTTCTTGTAAATCACATTATTTTTGTTGATGACTCTTAAGTGATTGACATGGCCATACACTTAAAAAGGTCCATCTTAATAAAAAGTAGTAACAAAGATAATTTGCTTTTAGAATGCATTAAACAGGTTCTAGATCTTTCATTGATAACAGATGAGAAACAGTTTTTTGTCATTCTGTGTCAGACAGGTTTGAGTTGGGAACATAAATACGTTTGGGGATACTTCAATTAACAAGATGTAAAAACAGTAAGCTAACAAGCATCATTAATGCCAACCAGTCAATGATCTGCTACATAAGCTTGTATGTTCTGTCCTGTAACTTACCTGGTGGCTACCCTAGTCTTTCCACATTGAAACAAGGCAAAGCTCATGTGTGATCTGCATTGATAAGTTCTGCAAATTTCACAAATGCAGACATAAGCTGTGTCTGGGACCCAAAGGGGGTCCCTTGATATTGGGGATGCCTATGTATTTCATTTCACTGTGAAATGAAGGACTTGGGAAGAACTAAGTAGGTAACATTACACCTTTATTATCTAAACAAAAACTGGCTGTCATTTAGAATGCCACCCAGCTTCATGCTTTAGTTTTTCTTTAAGTAACAATGCATACTTAACAATTTCTTTCAAATTTGCAGTCTCTACTCTCAGGTCAGTAAAGTTTAAATGTCTAGCTAGTGAGAAAGGATCATGCTACATACAGCCGTCATTACACTGAGAATCTACAAATCTAGAAGTGCAACTCTAACCAGTTCAGAGTTAGGAGTAGCCCACTGATGCTTTGGCACTTATTAGTAATATGCAAGTATAGGACATTGTTTTCCAGAACAACATAAACATACAGTTTCCATTAAGAGGAGCAAGCAGGTTAATCTAACTGAATATATAGGTATATAAAATAGTTTCATTGCCTGTCCTTTCTGTGTTAAACATTTGTGTCCAAAATAGAACACAGAATATAAGTGTGAGAGAAGAAGCCTCAGCCACACTTAATGAACATACCATGAAAGCAGGTCTCATACAAGGCCCTTGTTTTATGAAACTACCAAGTGCCATCTCATTAGTCTTCCTTTGCAGTGTTTGCACACACTGTACAGATCACTACAAGTGCTATTATTTTTCATATTCTGATTACATAAGAACATATTATAGACATTGATTCAAAAATATCTTTATACTAAAGGTTATTCAGATTTCTATCTGCAAAAGATTCAAAAAGAAATGAAAAAAAAAAAAAGTATTTTAAAGCTCAGCAGTACTCCCAAAAAATGTATTAATTTCATGTGTTTTCTAAAATACCTTTAAAACTACACACATACAACAGTAATGCATTATCTTGTTTAGCACAAAAAAACTAATTAAGCTTTAGTTTTTATTTGCCACTGTGGTTCTAATTAAAAAGTAAATAAGATCTGATACTTACCTTTAATAAATGCATCGGTTAGTAAATTGATCTGTTGCCCATTGTCTTCCGAGTGATGAAACTCTGTTAGGAATGAATATAAAAAAATCAAAGTATGAGATACTAAATTGTTCCAGCCAAGTAAAATGCAGCGCACACCCTGAATGACTCATTGCCTGTAACCAACTAAAGCTGCTTCAGCAGCCAAAAACCTCCACAGCTTTCTAATGTTAGGAACATCCCATGTATGAACATCCCTTTTTTTTTTTTGATTAACTGATGACTGATGAGGACAGTGGAGTGCTCTTGCAGTAAAACTTAACAAGATACACTTTTTTTTTATGTAACCAAGGAATATCAGTAGTAAACAGTGAAATAGTAAAACGTACAGCAAGAAAAGAGAATAACTAAACAGGAAGTGTGATATCCCATTTCCAAGGGAAATTTCCACCGTCACTGACTTCAAGCCAACAGAATATTAGTGAAAGCAAATATTTTGATGCTTTACTCCGTGATTAGACAGACGAAGAATTTTGTTTTAATGAATACAATGAAAAAAATCATTTTCGACTTTAGTAAATTTCACTTTTAGTATGCAAAGTATTTATAACTCACTCTAGTTACTATTCAAAATGAATTATATTGACAATACAGTAATAAATTCCTATTGTAATCTCTCTTAGAAACATTTCATTTTACATCAATTTGTCCAGCACCTTTGACTAAACATCCTGCAAGAAATGCAGCGGATGGATAGTTTCTTAAATGTTTGCAATATTTATAGACTATTTCCGTTACAAACATACATAACACAGCATAAACATTTTGTATGCATATTAATCCAGAGAGATTAGTGCAAAGTTAAAATGATTAAAATAGCACAAAACAGCCTGAATTTCTTTGCTATGCCCCAAGCTTTCTTTACAAATGCTTTATAAGTTACTGTTTATTTAACACAATTCTAAAATCTATTGTATGCACACCTCTAAACTGATAGAATTTAATATATACAGGGTCCTCTACTGGGGAGAAAAATGAACCAGTAAACATAAGAAAAACAGCATCCCCGCTCAAAAAAAGAAAGCAAATCCAAGCTAGGGCAGAATACCCTTAACATTTTAAATCATGTAGGCCTTACTAGTCACAGAGAATTTCTTTCAAACCTCGCCATTAATGAGGTCCTTCCCCATCCCAATAACTTTCATCAAAAACATTTGGTAAGAAATATTCACTTCCAACCACATTGCACAAGGTACATTGCATTCCTTTAGTGTCAGAAGATCACACTGTGTACCTTACATGGCTCTATAGCTGTTGTATAAATACATATGGTGCATAACACAGAATTAGTCATCCTATGTCACAGACTAACAAAACATTGTGGGGAAAGTCCAAACTACTGTTCAAATCCTAAATTGTCTGATGACAGGTTAGACAGTTGATTTTATATA
>JAKJJM010111569.1:0-12193 GCA_021901965.1 Pipa carvalhoi
GCAGCCCCTAATGTCTAGTGTCTACAGCAGCCCCTAATGTCTAGTGTCTACAGCAGCCCCTAATGTCTAGTGTCTACAGCAGCCCCTAATGTCTAGTGTCTACAACAGTGAAAAGCCCTTTAAATCAACATTTTGAAAGGTTTAAGGAAATTTAAAAGACCAGGGTATCTGAATTTAGGTGTTTTACTGAAATAGAAACAAAAGATCATTCCTTTATGGATAATAACGTACCTAAATCATCAGTCTTTTTCCCATGCCATTGGCCTCTATTGTTTTTATCTATTATCCCCTTCATGTTAACTTCTGTGGTGTATGAATCCTGTACCAGGCTGCAGGATCTTATGGGCACCCCTATAAGAAAGGACAGAAAATTACTGACATTATTACAAAGCACATTAACCTCTGCCAGATCAGCTGGTGGAGGAAACCAGAAGCTACAGTTACCGTAACAAAGGACTCGGACAGACAGCCAGGAAGGACTTGAACAGGTACTAAAGAACACGACAGGAACACAACACGGGGTTACCATGGGAACTGGGTCTCCATAGGGGAACAAAAGCAAACCCAGGCCTGCATGCCAAACAGGAACAGATTCAGGAACAAATGCAGATTCAAAAACAGGATACCACGGGAATCAGGCAACCATAGGGGAACATAAGCGAACCCAGGCCCGCATACCAGGAACAGGTACAGATTCAGGTAGAGGTGCAGGTGCAGACTCAGGACAAACAGGAATAAGGTGCACAAGGGGTGATAGTGGATCCTCTATACCACAGCGGGAGTTTGAGATGGTTAACACCAAGGAGCGGAATCTAAGGAGGACCAGGTCAGATCTTCACCCTGAAACCCCCATAAGGGAGTATAGCCTTTGCGGCAGGCATCTCCCAGGTTGCGACCCTCAGGTTAGCTCCCCATTGGTGGCATATGGATAGACTCACATGGAAACCTTGGATAAGCAGAACTATAACATAGAGAAATCATAATAGTGCAGCATATCAGAACAGTCATAACAATCCTGGGCACTCGTTGAACTGTAACACACAGCACCCATTAGAAGCAGCTCAAAGACAGGAATAGGGCAGACGCTGCATGGAAGCAGCTCAGGAACAGAGGATCCAGGGGACGCTGCAGATAAGCAGCTCAGGGATAAAGGATCCTCTCACAAAACCAGACAGGAACAGAGGATCCGGGGGACACTGCAAACAGGCTGGTGCTGAACTTGACAGAAGCTGTAGGTGCAAGCTGTGAAGTGACTTACTGAAGAGCTGACATTCAGGAGCAGAATACTTGAAAAAAGAACTAATTGAAACACAATACGGAATACTGGGCTGAAGAGCTGACACTCAGAAGCAGAATACTTGAAACAGGAACAGACTTGAAAAACAGGATACTTAAATGGCTTCCAGAACACCAGGCAAATAAACAGGATCCTTCTTTCCACTAGTGATTTTACTTAATGATCGAGCGCTGCTGAAGGCAGTGCTCAGCCTTTTGAATTTGACGTCAGCGGCTCCGATTGGCTAATCCAACCAGGAACCGCTGGGCTATACACAGCCCCAGCCCTTGTAGGCAAGGAGAAGAGTCGTCAGACATGAGCAACGCGCTCCAGGTAAGCACTTCTTGTGACAGTTACTGAGCAGAATAACACCTATAGTTTATAAAAACATTTCAAGTAAGGTGGGGATTTAGATGGCCTGATACTTTCATCAACAGATCTTTACAGGAGTGTTAACATAGGTAGAGAATGGCTAAGTCAGTTTGTTCATAGTCATATACGTTTCTGCCCATAGATAACTAGATTTACTATCAGAAATCAGCCTCCTCTCCAACCTAACAGATATTACCCCTTTGATAAATGTTTAAATCATATTCCTAACACTAGATACTGGCATGCTTCAAGTTTATGTGCAAGGCTGTATCTCTCGGGTAAGATTCTTTAGGTGATTTGCTGGTTGGCTGGGCCTCTACAGCCGTACCTACAACTTAGTGGCTCTATTGTTAGACCCTAAGGGGCTTATTCATGAAAGAAAGAATTGTCACGTAAAGGTGTGAATTCACATTTTTTGCCATTTCCCTATATTTGTGTATTCAGCAAACCCTACAATGTAGCCAATTTGCAACCAATTCGGACGCTTACGACAGTCACGGATTTACAGAGGACTTCGTACCACTTTACGTGAGTGTCCACAGGTAATTCACCTATTCATCAGAGTCTGTTGCAGTGGTGAATTCAACAAGGTGTATTGTGTCACCAGTTTTACTTTGCCACATCAAAGTGGCGAATAAGGGAAGGGCTCCTATTGTTTGACTGACTACACCACACTGCGCAAGAGACAGCTACTGATGCAGTCACGTATTCGCTATGGGAATGCTCTGTTTAGTGCATAAGGAGTAAAGAATCGGGGAGTAGCAACCAGAAGTGATGATAATTCACTCCGGCAGTTCAATTCTCACTGATGAATAAGCCCCTAACTGTGATCTGGATCTCCCAATCCCCCTCTTTCCTATTCACAGAATAATAATAACTCGTTGTTTTAGCACTTCCTTCATCTGATGGTTCTGACAGTGGCCCACAAAATCAAGTTCTCTATTAAACTCTAGACACTACGGGTGTTATTCACTAAAGTGAGAATTCGACTGTCGGATTCTCAAACAGTGGATTCCCATAGCAAATCCGCAACTGCGACAATTCTTCCATTATAAAGTCGCGACCGCGACAATTTTTTAAAGTTACGACTTTCACAATATTTCCTTTTTAAAGTTGCGACTGTGACAATATTCTCATTTATAAAGTTGCGACTGCGCCAGTAGCAGTCTATTGCGACTGTCTTTAGCTGGCGAATTCGCACCTTTACACGACAATTCGGACTTTAGAGAATAACCCCCTACAGGGAGTCATTCTGTAAAGTGAGTATTGAACTGTCGAATTTGCAGACAGCGGATTCGCATTATAAAGTCGCGACTGCGACAGTACAGTCTATTGTGATTGTCTTTAGCTGGTGAATTCCCACCTTTACACTACAATTCAGACTTTACAGCATGACTCCCTAAAATATATTCTATCTCCTTATGCATGAAACTGCAGACCTTTATTATAAAATAATGTATGTAAAAATAAATATTCCAATATTCCATACAATATTTCCTTCTATCATATCTTTCAATGTGAGTCACTTATTGCTGTACATTTCATAGAACACATAATGCAAAAGCAATAGATTTCCATCACAAATGATTAGCAGAAACAACTGACATTTCTTCATTTAACCATTATGATTACATCTGAACACTTGGCTCCTAGCTGTGTCCTGTCCTTTGAGTACACGATAACAATAAGGCTTAGAAACAGCCGATGTGGATTCACTGAATAAATCGCTTTCATGCTAGAGGATTTCTCTGATTTTCTTTTAATCCATTTTTGAATATGAAAAGTAACATCAGGAACATGGCTGAATTCCTTCACACGTTCATATAAAAATATTCCTCAATACTGCAGAGTTATTACGCATTTACTGCATTCAGAGTCATTTATCATATTAAAGGATGTGAATGGATTGTCACAACAGCCCACTCTGTTGCTATGTCTTAGGGAACTGACTCACAGCTGAACCTTGATCTTTTCCTTTTTATGCTAAAAACAGAAACATAATATTGTACTGCTTAATCAAAGAAGGTGGTAAATGTATCCTTTTAATTGCTTGCAGCAAACCATGTGCTTAGAGTGTCAGTATTGCAGAAAATGTTTTATATAAGCATTGTGGTATACTTAATACCAGACTATCTGGTCAAAATTTCCACTTTTTCCCTACCTAAAAATACCTTTTCTTTTCAATTTAAAGATTTAAAATAGGTACATTCCAAAGTATGCTTATTAAAATTGGAAAACTATTGTAAGGGTGTGAACTAAGAGACAGTCCTGAAATGACTGATAGAATGGTATTAGAATAGATATAGAGTAATCGAAGATTATAGAGTAATTATAGAGTTGTTGAAAAGTAATGAAAGGGTTATAGTATAATGAGGTAGTGGGAGGCTGCTGCCTTCTAGATTGGTGAATATCAAATATAGCAGAGATATAGTAATATCCTAGATAAAGGTTCCCTATTAGGGTCTAGGATGTTCCAGTGAACATTAGGCAATGAGTCATAGATCAGGTGACCTAGAGGATGACAAACAGTAAGCCCAAGGAAGTGAGTGAACCCATCCCTCTTCTACCCTTTAGGAGGCAATGGGAAGATTTGTTCTGGAGAAAAAATTGCATCACAAGTGAAAAAGGGTCCAATTGGGTTACAACCCAGTACCAACGCATCCTACTAAGCAGAGTTCCTTTGGACAGGAAGAATCTTGGAAAGGCCATAGCAAACCAAACAAGTGGGTTAGGCTAGACCATGTTATATGTGTGGTGGTAGCACAAGATCACTCAGGCTAGTGGCAAGCAATGCCTGACAGGAATGAGTGAAGGACTAATGACCAGAATGTCTGGCTGGATTCTTGTAGTGTATAGAGCTGGGGGTGTTCCAGAAGATTCTATACAACATGCTACAACCTTAACCACTCAACAGTTACCTTTTACACTGGCCTTTCTGTTCTATATCCCCCTCTCTTATATACTGTATACGATAAAATATACAGCTATCTCATGGGTGGTTGTTGAATGTAATCGATAAAAGAGGGAGCATAAGGTTTTAGGTTTATTATCCACTTTAAATAAAATATTGACTATTGGCATCATTCAATATAGTTTTTACACTGATAAGCAAGTAGAAAAGGTTCACAATAAAAGTAATTTGTATGCTGCTATTAAAAGTGTTTACTGATAAGTGTCTTAGAGTATAGAGGAGTGGGATATGATAGAGTGGGGCTGAAACTCCAATGAAGACTCATAGAGACTTCCAGTTAAGAAATCTAAGGTTGGAACATAGTGGCTGAAAGTTGTTTAGTGTGTGAGCATTCACATGATTTTTGTGTATCTGTATCATACCTGGAAATATGTTAGCTCTGAGACAGTGTCCAAGTTCATAATACACTGCATGCTTATTGTTCTCCATCAGCCTCAGTTCCATACTTGGATGGTTCAGGTGCTTCTGCAATGTCCCTTCCTTCTCCTTTAGTTGTTTTAGAGCACAGCTAACCTACAAGGACAGAAATTTCATAAGACAAATGAGACAAATCATGAAATTTTAACATTGTTATATATTTAAAATAGAAAAGTGGCACAAAGTACAATTTCTTTAAAAAGAAATACCTAATTTAGTCTAGGTGATCCAGAGAAAGGTGAGAACACATTTTAAGAATAGTAAAATTTGCTTTATCGGAAAAATTCTTTCTAACTCCATATGACAAGTATTCTAATTGGTTAAAAAAAAATCTTATATTTAGTCCCTTAACATCCAAAATATTTTATAAACACTTATTGTACTAGAACCAGTTCCAAGATTATTCCACTATAACACAGCTTTAACAGTAAAGAACCCTTTTGCAGCTGTACATTGAACCTTTTCACCTCAAACCTAAATCTGTCCTGAAAGTGGACATTACCTCTTAATGAACTGTTCTCAAGGCTTAACAAATTTATCGTTTCCATTATTAAAAGAGCTAAGTTTACCTGCTCTTGTGATATCAGTTGGTCCACCACAGAGCTATGATACTTGTGTCTGATGTTCTCTGGTATCAGAAACTTGTCATCTTCAGTCTTATTTACACTCTTGCTGGATGAGCTTCCCTTGTTGTCCATTTCTTGGCCATCCATATTGCCATTTTGTCTGCTGCTTGAACATGATGGGTCTTCCTTCTTTTGACTTTGGTTTAAATTTTCCTTCTTGGTGTATTCTTCTGAAGAGGAGATCACCGGGGCTCTGGAGGAGCACATAGCCTGGTCCATGTTTCTGTACCTCTGCATTAATTGGAATATTCTTATAATGTGACTCTCCTGGACCTTATGGAAATTAGTAAGTCTATATTAACTATAATATTAACTACTACCAGGACAAATAGAATATTTGACAAAATGTATGTAACCCAACATTAGAGTTCCATGGTCTTATAGGATCATGCCTCAAAAGCATTGGAAAATAGTGGGAAAATCCTTGCTTGCTCCTATTTAATATCTGACTGTTTTTCTTGCACATTCACTGATCATTACCCCCATTTACTATTTTTTCTTCCCTTTCCCTTCCTCCTATTAAACACAATCTCATTTTATCTGTTCTACTGAGACTTTTGGGTTAAAATATGTATTATCCCAAATCACCATGAATTTGCCAAAAATACACACTTCACTTCAGCAAAGGACATTATTGCACAGTTCGACAAACTCCACCGGATACACAGTTTACACAACACATCACATCGCTTTGCCAATTATACTGTCAACATTTGACTCAAAAGGCTTTAAAAACTGCAGCGACCAAATGGCAGCATGAGTTTGGAATTGTCTGCTAAAACTAATGTAAAAAACAATTGCTCTACTTTTTGCTACTATCCAATGGCACAAAAACCAGCCACAAAAACACTACAAAATGGCAGCACTGCCCTTCCTAATCCACATTCATGCATATTATTAGCATATAGTCATAAATATTGATTGGTAAATTTATGGTGGTATTGTTTTCCTTTAGGAAAAAAATAAACAGTCAATAGGTTCATCTGAAGATGGCGTCAGGTCCCTTTACCACTCCTATTATTGACAAGTTCACTACAGTTCACCTCCCCTACTTTTTTGCCTGACTATGCTCAAGATTGACTCTACTTCTCTTCACTTTGCTATGGCATGAATAAGCTAAATAATGAATATGCCCTATGCAATGTGCAAATTCAATTGTGGAAACTTATTTGGAGTCGGGAATTTGCACTTTGATGAATTAAACCCTTTGTTTAGATCAGGGATGTCCGTCTTGAACCCAAAGGCTGTTGGGGGGATGCTGGGAGGTGGAGTGTGACAAGAACTGGAGTCTGTTTTACAACAAGTCTGAGTTTCTCAGCACTGGGAAGTTGTTGGTGGTAACAACATAATTCAGAAAATAACTTATAATTTGATAAGTGCTGTAAATATATCCACAGCTATTTCATTGTACTGACAAATAATTGATTTATTAGTTGAACTTGAACTAGGAAAGATTTTCAGATTACTTCAGGATTATCCTTTAGATGACTTTAATAGATATATATGTATTATGCCATTTATATTCCGTTTATAGACCTTAGGCGTGTGCGGCCACACAGAAATGAGTCACGTTATAGTATTGGCCGCAGGCTCCAGGGCACCTTCTCTGTAAGGCAGGCAGCAGTTAAATCACGAGCCTCACTCACAAATGGCAGTATTGCAATGCTTATGATGTCAGAGGTGATGTCATTGAGATTGCCAGTGCCTTAAATGTACACACTTCTTTTTTCATCTGCCAGGTCATCCCACTTGCAACCTTGCCAGCACCAGAGAGACTTCAAAGAAAAAGCAAGTTAAACATGGGGGTCCCTAATAAGTGGACTTTGCACAATGTGCCCTCTGACCTAATACCAGCCCAGTCTGTTTAGGTAAGATTGGCCCAGTGAATCCCTCCTTCAGAGTTGGATATTATCAATGAGGACAGTGGCTTAACTACAAGCAAGTAGGCCCTGAAGCAAATTTTAGTACTGGGCCTTTGCCCCTTCCTGCACCAGTTCCCATGCCTCCAATTATCACTATTTTCCTAATTCTCTATTCCCCAGTTTAGTGATATCCTTTATTCCCCTTCCACACATTTGCTGGTTATTAATAGTATATTGTTATTTCCTCTTTACTGTAAAATACAACTGCTTGTGCCAAATGGGCTAGATCATCTGTACATTGGAACAAATAGATTAGCTCATTTAATGCCCAAAATCTACAGTATGCGCTTTCATATTGAGATCAGTTTAAGGAAAGTTAACGTCCAGTGTTATTTCAATGGCAGACATTTAATAACTCGTGTTACCACCAAGTAGACACATTATATTTTATTAAGCCATATGAGTGAAATGTCACCAGAATAATAACGGGCTGTAAGCCCCCTAATTCCCCACTTTCATTTGGTGATGTCAAATCTGCATATTCACACCAGTATGCCTTGGAGAATTGTCTCTTTGATGAGTGATGAAAACCCAAATTACCCACAAGTTCACAGTGAATTGACACAAAGTGGTGCGTATATACACGGACAGCCTAATGTTGTGAACTTTGTGAAAATTCTCCACATCACAGAAAATAATAATCTTTGCTGAATATGCGAAGCGTCGATGTGTCTAATTGTAATAAAATCATGCATCTGTGGGACAATTCACACTCGGTAAATATGTCCCTAAATTTACCATAGTTACAGCCCAGGTTCGTTAGAATACAGTTACAGACTTGAGTAGTATTTCCCAATGAGGTTTCTTACTTACTTTTAGTCTTTAAGGATATTCTGCCATAGTCCTCTGCTAATGAAGACAGTCTCCTGTAACTTGCCTAACTGAAGCTATTAAGGTCTACTGTACAAGTTTTTCCCATCAGCCCTTTATTCAGCTTACTGCCCAGTGGAATAGTCTGCATGCATAATCATCCAGAATAGCTTTAAAAATATTAGACACCACTGACCAGAGAACTCTGGGTATTTTATGCAACTGTTAATAATCCAGACTTGATAAAATTCTTGTATAATGTAAAGAAATAAATAAACATCAGCATTACATTAACATGTATTATATTTAGAATAAAGAAGTCCAGACTTTCACCTTAATGTGTTGTATCCATAGTTTACAGGCGCATGTTGCCAGCTCGTCAACCACTGTATTACTGTTAGCTGTAGAGCCAAACCCCTTGCTCTTTGGTTGCTTAGATACGCTTTGTTTTTTGTTGTTAACGTAACAATTGGTGACAAAAGAAGCGTAACTTGCCTTTTAAACTGGTGTGTCTTCTTGCCACTGGGTGGCACTGCTACCTTGTGTTTTCAGAAACACATCTACCAAAATGAAAATACCCATTTTGACAGCAGATATTGTCTCACTTGCCGATCTGTATTGTCTGAAGACAAGAATATAAAGATATTTGGAATATTTCATACTGCATACTGATTACGCTTTCGCAGATAGCAACTGCACAGAGCAAATATTAACTTTACAGGAAGATCCTATGAGATAGATGCATTGATAGGGTACTGCTGTTGTACAGACAGTGACTTAGCTTATGCAGCACATTAGAGAATCCTGGTTATTCGTTTTTTAATATTACAGAAAAGATGGATGGATTTTCTGTGTAGCCTATAGTAGATAGTATTCAGTGACGTTCTTTCTCCTACTATACCAGTTACTTTTCTATGATGACACAAAGCAAAGTAACTATAGTCCTCTGGTAACTGAGAAATATATGTCCCAGTTTAGTCCCTCCTGAACCCCAAACTGTGCCCCCAACAGACAGGCACACGGGGTACTTCTGTAGAAAGCCCAGACCTTAGCAGAGTATGGAGGCCCAGCAGTCATATGTGGGCTTATGAGTACTTACCTTTGCAGCTGATTGTAGCTTACCTGGCACTGGGCAATGTAACTTGTCAGTAATGTGTAGTGTGACTGTTGTATAAAAACTGCAGTGTCATGTTTGCAGCCCTATTTCTTGATTTGTGGGTGACTCGTGATTTTTTATGCCATTCCTGACCTCAGCTTGCCACTAGTATACCACTAGCCTAATCAACTTGCCACTAGTATACCACTAGCCTAATCAACACCTATGTTACGTACCTTAACCGCGATCCAGCGGTTTTTAGGTTTTACCAACTATTATCGCCAGTTTATTAAAGACTATTCTTTAGTAGTTGCTCCCCAGACTTCTTTCACCCGTAAAGGCGCCAATTCCAAAGACTGGTCTGAAGAAGCTATTAAAGTTTTTGAACATTTAAAACTTTCTTTTTCTTCCGCTCCTATCCTTTGTCATCCTGATATGCACAAAGAATTCTTTTTGGAAGTTGATGCTTCCTCTGAAGGAGTAGGCGCCGTTCTTTCCCAGACTTCCTCTATGGAAAGATTTCATCCTTGCGGATTCTTTTCTAAAAAATTTTCTTAAGCTCAAAAGAACTACACGATCGGGGATCGCGGACTCTCGGCTGTAAAAATGGCTCTTGAAAACTGGCGTTATCTTTTGGAAGGAGCAGTGTTTCCCATCACTATTTTCACAGATCACAAGAATTTACAGTACCTTCAGTCTGCACATTGTCTTAACCCCCAGCAAGCTAGGTGGTCCTTGTTTTTTGCTCGCTTTAATTTCATTCTTACCTATCGCCCAGGTGAAAAGAATCGTAGAGCTGACACCTTATCTCGTTCATTTGTGGTAGAGGATGGTGTCCAGGAGGAACCGGCGTATGTACTTGATCCACAGTGCATAGTAGCCCCGGTAAGCCTTCATCATCAACAGGTTCCTGTAGGTAAAACCTTTGTATCTAACTCTAAGCGGAGATCTATACTGCATTGGGCTCATAGTTCCTGTTTAGCTGGGCATCCTGGAATTAATTGGACCATGGAACTGATCTCTCCTCACTATTGGTGGCTGGAGTGGAAAAAGTCCGTTAGAGACTTTTTAAATTCTTGTACCCTTTGTGCTCGAGTTAAAGTTCCACGGAAAAGCCCTGCTGGAGTTCTTCAACCTCTTCCCCCTCCTGTTCCTCCATAGTCAGAAATTAGTATGGACTTTATCACCGATTTACCCCATTCTGAAGGATGTTCGGTTATTTGGGTAGTAGTAGATCGATTTTCCAAAATGGCACATTTCATACCTCTGAAAGGTCTTCCTGCTGCACCTCAGCTTGCACAAGTATTCTTTAAAGAAATTTTTCACATCCATGGGTCTCCTACTCATATTGTTTCGGATTGCGGAGTCCAATTTGTTTCAAAATTTTGGAGAGCATTATGTGGACTTTTGGATATCTCTTTAGATTTTTTGTCTGCCTATCACCCACAGACCAATGGTCAAACTGAACGAGTCAATCAATCGCTGGAACAATTCTTAAGAATGTTTATTTCTATGCATCACGATAACTGGGTAGAGTTACTACCTTGGACTGAGTTTGCTCACAACAATTTAGTATCCAAGTCTACAGGGAGGTCTCCTTTCTCGGTTGTTTATGGTCTTAACCCAGAAATGCCTCTACCCCTTAAGAAAACGTCTTCTGTACCTGCAGTAAATACTCTTATGCAAGACCTTTTTTCTAAATGGTTTGGGGTTCGTTCCAAACTTTCTAAGTCTGCTCTTAAAACCAAACATTGGGCGCACAAGCAAAGAGGCATTTAGGTCCTACTTTTGTTCCTGGAGATAGGGTATGGTTATCCACTAAAAACATCCGTTTGAAGGTACATTCTCTTAAATTCGCTCCACGATTTATTGGTCCATTTCAGATTATGCGGAAACTTAACGCAGTGACCTACAAATTGAAACTACCTCCATCTCTACGTATATCTAACTCTTTTCATGTCTCTTTACTAAAACTAGTTATTCTGAATTGTTTCACCAAGAGAATGCCTATGTTGTTTTTGACACATCCTAGTTAAATTACAGGGGTGCCTTGCATGGGTGTCCACAGCCGAAAATTTAGGGGGGGTGGCTGGCTGAGTGATATCATAACTTCACTGTCTCGTGGCACATCAGGCTAATTGGAAACCCCCGATGTTCTAGGGCAAGACAGATGCCCACGGTGCCTTGATATATTGTTATGGTGTTAAGATACACTAAAATTAACCCAGTCGTCCAGCAGTTACATTTGCAACTGCCTAAGTGTTAGTATCTGCCAGTGAATTAGTGGCTAGTAACATATAAAATAAAGCTGGTACTGTGCTAGTAAGTCACTGGATACCAATTAAATACATGGGGTGCAGAAATGCCTAAATATATACACAGAAAAGCTTCTGTTTAAAAATAATGAAAAAACACAAAAAGTGCTAAAAATACTGCACTTATAGTAATGCCCTAGAGCAAATCAAGAGCAAATCACTTACTTGTATAAAAAATGCAGTAGTGTAACACAAACTTTCCTTAGAGGATAGTAACATAGCTACAATGTAAAATATTATTTTATTGTTTAATGTCCACTTTGTTGTTCAGTGCCTACTATCATAGTAGTATTGCTATATGTTCCCTATTGTTCAGTGCCTACTATCACAGTAGTATTGCTATATGTTCCCTATTGTTCAGTGCCTACTATCACAGTAGTATTGCTAT
>JAKJJM010111746.1:0-10081 GCA_021901965.1 Pipa carvalhoi
CCATCCCTCTACTCATATAATACTACAGTACTCATCCCTCTAATCATATAATACTACAGTATTCATCCCTCTACTCATATAATACTAAAGTACTCATCTTTCTTAGTGTGGAAAATCTTAATACCGAAATACAGATATGATTTTTTTTCTCATTGTATTTGGAACAAATATCACCTTTCATTTTTTTTAAAGAATTATTTTTGAAATGATGGAAGGTTAAGCACAGGACAAACATGAAAAAAAAAATGGATACTACTTTTAAAAAAATACGTATATATGATGGCAAAAATAATCAACTAAACATAACTTATTCTTTTGCATGAGCAAGAACAAATAACACCAACAGTTTAAAAGCAGCCCCTTCCCACACATACCCTTGTCTATTTATATTTTGCTATGATTATGTAATTAGATAAATAAATTCCAAACAGCTTTATATATTACTAGTGAGACTACTCAGACCTCCATCACCATGACGTTAAGGTCAGTAATCAAATGTACAAAAAAATGTACAAAAGCTATCATTTTGTTTTATTATCAAGTATAAGTGGATTTTTATTAGCCTATTTAAGTTACATGTATTAGTTCACAATTTTGAATTGCTGAATAAGTGCCTCACATATGCACATTACTGAGATGTTATGGGGGCTAAGGGAGATTTCGCTCCCAAGCTGAAGCCAGCAACATCTGCAAGCCTTTAGTTCACTTGGAAATAAAGGTAAAGAACTCCATTTAAGTAAGATGCAGTGTTGCATTTCACTCCCCATTTAAACCTTTAAAAACTCAGTTGATCTGAAGATTTTGATACCTCTACTTGCCAGAGAGCTTTTAATCAATTTGCCTTGTATAACATACCCCCAGAGTGTAGTTGATGATATCATGGAACTGATGTGGTGATTGACAGGTGGGTGGATGAATCCTATAGCAGATAGGAGATTATAGGGGCTGGAAAGGAAAAGGAAATAGGGAAGGGTGAGCAGACCAATAGTGAAAGCAGGAAGCATCTCTCCCTCCTTCCCTCCTTCCCTCCTTCCCTCCTTCCCTCCCTCCCTTGGTACTGATGCAGGTAGGCATGGAGGTATATATTATTTACATGTGTGTAAATCATATATTAAGGAGGTAAGAAGTACCATTTGTATCATGCATTGTAGGTTGTTTTTTTCTGGGGCAGTTATATGAAGGTGGTGATGGAGTTCACACATGGGTAGAGGAGTTGATATGGGTATGTTGGCAGTAAAAGTGAAGTAGGTTACATATCATAGCTGAAGGGTGGGAAATGGTGAATACTTGCCAAGTGGTAACATATCATGGGGTGGTATGCAATATAAGTATTACTTAGGCAAGGGCTCAAAGGTAATTACTAAGGTAGTTAAATTTGATAGGACGTTTCTGCAAGAAAACTTTTTTGAGAGATGTAAAACATATATTTCCACAAACTACAAACCCCGATCTATTTAGACATTCTGTTCTGGTTGTATTGGGCAAGTGTATCTTGCTGCACAGCATTATGATTATACATGATTATTGTGAGTTTTTCTTGAAATTTCCATAATCTCCAGACTTAGGGTCTCATTGATTAAAGTACGAAATAACTTCTCTACAATTTGAGTTGCATCTTCAAAATAGGTGCAAATTTGCTTCTAAGTATTAACCAAGTGGCGAATACACTTGTCGAACAGGCAGACAGCGGCAAATGCTAGTGTGGCCTAGTCAGGCAGATAGAAGTAGCATGAGAAGTCATGTGGAGTGAGGTGAATT
Organism: Pipa carvalhoi; assembly: GCA_021901965.1. NCBI lineage: Eukaryota > Metazoa > Chordata > Amphibia > Anura > Pipidae > Pipa > Pipa carvalhoi. Next base: position 1,759 of record JAKJJM010111746.1, read on the forward strand.
TGACAAGTGAAGGGCAATGACGTCAGTCTCACCATATCCCACTAACTGTATTCGGTGAATATTTTATCTATATTTTATTTCACCTTCTCCCTAGGTCATTTTGTCACTTAGTCACAGTCGCCATTGTCACTTTTGAATGAATAGTCACCTTACGCAACACTGGAGCCCTGCCATCAACCCCTCAATTCACCAGTCTGAAGTGGCGAAGTGAAACAGGTGAATTCAGAGCAGTACAACTAGTTGCATTTGCACCTTCACACCACTCCTCCGCTTAGTCATTTTTAGAAGTACCTGTGCACGCGTACACAAAGTGATGCAAAGAGCTCGGTAAGATCTCAAACATCGTGATCTCACGAATTGGTCACGTATTCGCCACTTTACAGAGTTTGCTCAATAAAAGAACATGGGAAAGTGGAGAATAGACGCGACTATTCATTCTTTAGTCAATGAGGTCCATAATCTCAGCATATTCACTACAAAATGTATTAATGAGAGTCAGGGGTCTCTGTTGATCCCCTTCTTCGTTGTGAAGTATGCCATTGTACAAACTTGACACAACCACTTTAGAAAATACAAAAATCTTGTCCTCGGTTAGAACTATCTCCTGAACAATTTTCAAAAACATTTAGAGCAAAATTTACTAAACTTGAAAAGGTCGATTTCAACTTTTTTGAGTTTATACCTCGTATAAATGTCTCTGTTCGATCGATAAATATCGATTGATAATTTTTACCGATCGAAACGTTTTGAGGGGATTTTTCGTTGGTAAAGTAGCCGTACTTTACATTAGTAATTTGGCTACTTTTCCATCATCAAAAAATCCGATCGAAATGTTTCAATTGGTAAAAATCGATCGAAGACATCGACCGATATTTACCGATCGAACAGCAATATTTATACAGGGTATCAACTCGAAGATGGTCGAAATCAACCTTTTGCAGTTTAGTAAAATTCGAAAATCTGGATTTCCATTCTGTCTAGTTAATGTAAAGAGCGGTGCTTCCATGCGTGCACCGCTCACTACATCTGGCTGCTGAATGCGGCAGCCGCTGGGGAGACTCTGTTCTCTGCAGTGCTTCCTGGTTTGGCTTAGCCAATCAGGAACCGCTGACGTCACGGATGACATCAGCGGCGGCAAATTCATATGGCAGCGCTCAGCTAATTGAATTTGCTGCCGCTGACATCATCTGTGACATCAGCAGCTCCTGATTGGCTAAGCCAAACCAGGAAGCGCTGGGCTGGGGAGACTCGCGGCTGCTGGCATTGAGAAGTCAGATGTAGCAAGCATTGCACACATGGAAGCACCGCTAGTTACATTTACTATACACAATGGAAATTCGGATTTTCGAAAATAAAAATGCGGTTTTCGATTTGGAAACATGAAATTATGCATATCGAAAATGGCATTTTCGATTTTAATAAATTCCGCCCTTAGTGTCCCTCACATATCTACTGAATGCCTTCACCATTACCCCAGCATATAGACATGGAATTCTGATACAATATGATATCCTGGTATCATTCACATTGCTGTGGTCCCTGAGTAACATATAACATAAGAGCTGTCTTTTTTCAGGGATTACTGTCAGACAACTGTCTTTGTCTTTTAAGTAAAGAAGACATCAGAAGAGACGGCAAGTGCCTGGTAGATATAGTACCTTTTCAGTCTACCACATCATTCACCCAACATAACATCTCCCAGAAGTCCAAGCTCACCTTCAGTCTGTAATCAAGGTCCCATACCCTGGAGTATACAAGACAGCCTCAAGCAACTAACTGATGTAACTGATCTTACAGATTCTTAGATCTACACAGGATTGTTGAAACTGTATTGTGTTTCTGAGAGATGTAAAGTAATATATTTACTAAATCTTTTGACCATTTTGCAAACATTTTTGCCTGTTTTTTCATCTTTTTTTATGTTGTTGTACTTTTTGATAAAGTGTTTGCATTTTTGCCCTTATTTTTATTTTGGATTGTATTTATATAGCACTGATATATTATGCAGCGCTTTACAGAGAGTCATCATTCACTTCAGTACCTGCCCCAGGGAGCTTACAATCTAGTTTCCCTATTCAGTCACACACGTATGTTTTTGGATTGTGGGAGGAAACCAGAGTGCCTGGAGGAAACCCATGCATGTGTGGGGAGAACATACAAACTCCATGCAGATGAAGTCCAAGGTGGAATTGAACCCAGGACCTCAGTGTTAACCACTGAGCCACTGCACTGCCCTTATAGTATACATTTACATCCAAATCAAATTTTTAATCAGATTTTACTAAAATAAAACTGCTTGTCAAAAATAGAGCTGTTTATTATAATTTTGGACTGCGTTCAGTACACAGACGGAGGTACTTGAGAAATAGCCATTTTCCTAGAAAGGAAGGCTCTCCACCATTCCTAGGTATTACTGGTTGATGTCAAAACTGCTTGTCACTCCTGACTTGTCATTTCCTATCGGACAGTTCTGAGTGAAATTCACAAAACTCCATCAAAATTGCATCGAAATAGAAGATCTTTTTCACCTTCAGTTTTCTGTATCTGACTTTTTCCTCTCCTGATATATTCCAATAGTCAAAAACTGAAACAGGAAAAACCAACATAGCATTCTTTAGTAAACATGCTTCCATGTACTCTTTCTCTTTGTTGGACCATGAGCTCACTGGGGAGGGGGGGGGCGGGGGTTATAGGCAAAAGTGCGAATTTGCCTGTTGAAGCGAATTTGCATCATTTTTGGTGGCTACGCTCTGATTCTCCACTCCTTACTCACTAAACAGCAGATTCCCATAGAAAATCTGCAACCGCATCATAATATCCATTAGTAAAGTCGCGACTGCATCAATAGCAGCCTATTGTGTAGTGTGCGACCGTCGTTAGCTGGCGACTTCGCCACATCCCAGAATTTGCTGAATATCCAAACATGGGGAAGTGGAGAATTCACACCTTTAAACGACTATTTGCACTTTAGTCAATAACCCCCTAGATTTCAAAGCCAGACCACAAACGCATAGAACAGTCACAGATTTACTTATACATTAGCAACAGAATAGTTTATGGGATAGCGAATTTATTATGATGCCTAAAATAGTAATGCCAGGAACTAATCAGGAATCGGACTACCTGGCAAATTATGAGTAATACAGAGACATACAATTTTACATTTAAAAGGATAAGTAATAAAGAGCATTTATTCTGCAGGAACATAATAGAATATGATATTCTGCATGGACTGCAAATATTCTATTATCTCAGGCACTGTACATCCTGAGTCATTAAAATGAAATCTCGGCGCGTGATACTTCCACAAACATATTCATTAATATAATGTGCTCTTCACAAATATCACTAGCCTGGGCGAAATAACTGATAAATGACATGAACAAATAAGGAAACGAATGTTGTATTTCCATGGAGATTTCAGTTATTATTACAGATGTTAAAAATGACATTGCATTTGCCTTCACATACAAATGACTGGGAATCAATGAGTCCTGTCCTCTTATCAGAAACCCTTAATGCATTTTTAGTGCAAGCTGCACACAGTTGTGCAAACAGCATATTAAATGGCTTTTTACTGAAATGGTCCAGTAAGTTTGTTCCGACTTGCTCCACCTGCACTGATAAAACAGTATGAATAAACAGATGATTTACATCTGGTGGTAGAAGGTTTTGGAGTGAGTAAACTGATTGTAAAATAGCATGAAACTCCAATATAGCAAAAACTACCATACTGTAACGCATAAATATGTTGTAACTGTCAATGATATTTGCTTGGCCTGCCTTTATCCGCATTAGCTAAATGCATTTACAATGATGTTAACAGACTGTCTTTATCTGGAGAATTCACATCTTTACACAACAATTCGGATTTTACGGAACGACCCCCCCCGTAATCTTCGACCTTTTTGGGCCATTTTTTGGCCAAAAATTGGATGAAACACACCCAAAAAAATGGGGGCGGAAAGGTTGAAACGTAATTTTTGAGCTTTTCGTCCATTTTAGGGTGAAAAACAGGCAATAGGGTCAAAAAATATCACTTTTGACTTTAGTATATGTTGATCAAAAAAATATTTAGCAATCGAATAGCAATATTTATACAGCGAGTTTAGTAAATTTCAGCCTTTGTTAAGCTTATAACTGGAATTTGTGTTAGTCTTGTAGAACTTTAACAAATTGTTAAAAAAAACTGACAGCAGACATGTAAGATCATGATACTTTATGTTCCATTTCCAAAGAGTTATATAGTCTCATATGGGGTAAAATTTATTAAAATCGATAATAATTGTCCGATTGTTATCGATATTGCGACATCAATCGCGATTTTTTTTTCTATTTTTGCAAAATCGAGTTATATACCATCCGATGTTGCGAAATCGGTAATTCGATATTGTAATATCGATAAGTATCGGGGATAACTATCGAAATGGGGAAATAAAAAAAATCGATTTTAATAAATTTCGCCCATAGATTGCTATTAATGGTTTGCGAAATACAAAATGCAGCGCTTGTGAAAAACAATTCCAAATGTTCAAATATATTGTTTTTTTTTTACTGGTTCATCCGTTATATGTAAATATTGAATCAGAATACTTTTCCTTTAGCCTACGGCATATTATACATTTCTCTTACCTAAAAAGTATCCGACTCTTAATAAAATCTATTCTAAGGATCAGGAACAGGTCATTCCTTTTGCTAAATATAAAACATAAATAATTGATTTCCATGGATAATGTCTTAAAGGAGCGTAAAACCTCCGTTACCATTTAGGTTCTAAAAACAGTTTACTTTTAATTACTTTTACAGTTGTATCATTGAAATTAGCGTTGATCGAACCGTTCGGAAAAAGGTTAGTTCGACGTGAACTTTACCTTTTTCCGGACCCGAGCCGAAACGAACTTTTTGCTGCAAGTTCGGGGTTTGGCTCGGGGGTTCAGGGCAATTTTCAGCCGCTTCCCTACACTGGGAGTCCACAAGACCCCCACACCTCCCCCACCACCCCCACACATCCACCAATCCTTCCCCAATATCAGCCCCAATCAAGCGCTATTTAAATCATTAACCGACAAGTAAGTGGTTAATGATTTAAAACCCAATTATTTCCATAGCGCTAATACAATATTAGCACTATGGAAATAATTAGTACAAACAAATTCAAACCCAGCTATTAGAGGTCCCTGGGACCACCACACCTCCCCCCAGTATCACCCCTCACTTAGCGTAGGGTAGGTGATTGCTAAGTGCAGGAAGCGGCTTCATAGAAGCCGCTTCCCTGCATCCGCCCCCCTGCCCCTCATTGTCCCTGTGGGGTAGGGGGGCTATTGAAACAAAAAGAAGGGGTCCCTGGGACCCCTACCCCCCCACTCCCACCAACCACTATGAGGGGTTGTGGGGGATCGCTTCCTGGAGGGGATTAATCGCTGACCCCCTTACATGGCCCCCAACCCCATCAGCGCTATGGGGTTGGGGGCCCTAACCTAATTATGTCCCTACTTAAGTCCCTCACCCCCTACCTAACCATGGGGTGAGCGACTGAGGTGGACCCACCCCCCCAACTAGTGGGGTGCTGTCCCATTACACAACATGTAAAAAAAAATGCGCAAAATACAAAACAAATCTAAAAGTAACAATCTAATAAAAAATAAACTATCTAAACAAAAGCAAACTAAAAATCCACAAAAAAAATAAACTAACAGTCTAATTCTAACAATCTACAAAAAACTAACTAAAAATCTAACTCTAACACATAGAAAATAAAAGCATTACAAAAACAGCAGAAATACATAAATAATCATAAACAATTAACAAAATACACATTTTCAATAAAAGAGCACAATAATCACATATCTACTCACCACTCCTGAAGTCTTCTCTTCTGCCCATGAAGTAGTCCTGGATGGGCCAGTGTTGTCTGCGATGCCCTCGCTCCTCATCTTGATCTGTGGTCTTGGTTGGAATCAAGAATCCACCTCCAGTTATCCAGTAACCATAACTTGTAAAGTTCTTACACTAAAGGATCAGAATAATTCCCTGGATCAAGATCCCACCTCCAGTTATCTAGTACCCATAACTTGTAATGTTCTTACACTGAAGGAAATCATCCAAACCAGTTTTGCATATTTAAATGACTAATGTTATTTACAAATGATTCCATTATACAGAGGTTAGTCTGGCACCTTTAACCCTGTAGAGTCCACTTGCTTGTACACTGTCTTGCGAAAGTATTTGGCCCCCTTGAACTTATCAACCTTTTGCCCCATTTCAGGCTTCAAACATAAAGATCTAAAATTTTAAATTTTTGCTGAAGAATCAACAACAAGTGGGACATAATTGTGAAATAGAACAAAATGTATGGTTATTTTAAACTTTTGTAAAAAATAAAAAATTAAAAAGTGGGGCGTGCAAAATGACCACATAACGTTCAAACAGTTTAAATATAAAATGGTGAATTAAACAAGGGAACACTCTAGAAACCCATAACAACCAATCAGAGAATGATTTTCTTAATTTGTCTTTCCTTATACCAGTGAATGCTAACTTCTTATTGGTTGCTATGGGATACTTGAAGTCTGTAAACGACTGCACCGATGAGTTCCCTTGAAGTTTTGAAAATTCTTGAAAGTATGTAATTACCAATTGAGGATATCAGCTCAGTATATATTTTATAGTGATAGATTACTATTTTTTAGTATTTTCTAGTAAAATAAAATTACGCTCGGTGGTCAGCACTGCTGCCTTGCAGCGCTGGGTTCCGGGTTCAGTTCCACCCTGGACTTCATCTGCATGGAGTTTGTACGTTCTCCCTGCACCTGCGTGGGTTTCCTCCAGGCACTCCAGTTTCCTCCCACAATCCAAAAACATACATCTGTGTGTAATTGAATAGGGAAACTAGATTGTAAGCTCCATGGGACAGGAACTGAAGTGAATGATGAATCTCTGTAAAGTGCTGCGTAATATATCAGTGCTATATAAATGAATAAATACATGCTTTAATTAGAGATGCCCAAATGAGTGATGCGTAAATCAAGAACTGGTCTGCAGATTTAACATTCAAGTCACCATAGGGGTCTACCTGAGCATACACTATGGTAAGATGTGGTCTTTAAATTTTTATTTTTGGCATTAGTCACCGAGCTGAAAATCCAGTAACTGGTCAACGAAGCTATACATTTTCACATATTTAAAACACAAGTTCAATTTGCTTAAAACAATCTAAAAATAACACGATAGTTTGTGGCAGATTAACTGATGTAATTATTTTTTGGAAAGATGCTAAGCAGGCACTTAAATCTAATCCTCTGCAAAGGTAGATGGAAGACTTTAAACCACACACCTACTTGACTTCACAAACACTATGAGATGTTTTAAATGATCTGGAGTTGCTAATCACCATTTCTGATTGCTCATTCTGTGCATATGATTGCGGGTACAGGGGACCGCTTTTTACGCATCCACCTTTCGAAAAAGTTTTTTTTGATTAATAATTTGCAGTGATTGAGATCATCTTTGACTATCTGTTTCCTTTACCCCTTCCTTCAGTACCGGTAGATTTTTGTATACTCTTTATCTAGCGCTAAAATGATCATTAAATTCCCAGTGGTAACGTCTTTAGACCTTGTTTGTGTTGTTTTTTATTTTTTTAAGGGAAACTGGAGCCTGTAAAACTAGTTTTTTGATATTTTAATATTTATTAGGATCATTTGTTTGTTTACATTTTTACAATCCTCCAAAAAGGACAGTCTCCGTTAATTTTTTTTTTTGAAAAATCAGAAATTTGATCTTTATGAAAAGGTGAACTGGGCAAAATTGACTTTTTTCACTTTTATAGATATAAATATGTATTGTTGCAAGAACTGAGTATTAAGGGCAAAATTTAGTAACGTGTTTTTGCCCTTGTTTGACGGTTTTCAATTGTTTTTTGCCCGATTTTTTTAGGTTTTGTACTAATTCAAGTATTCACCTAGTTTTTTGTTCTCTAATGAGTTTTTTTCTTAATTTATATTTTTTTATATGGAAAACCATTGTTCAATAGTAAATGCCATACTCAGTTCATTCGATGCAATGAAACAGTTTTTTCTCAGTATACCTTGAGTCTTACACATTTTGCTTGGCACATTTGTGTAATTTTATACAATGCTTCAGTGTGTTAATGTATATTATTTTCATAAATATAATTCGATATTAACTGACACACTTTAAAGAAGCAGCCATCCCTTTTATTGTATGTATGTATAATTTTATTTATAAAGCGCCACAAATTTACACAGCGCTGTACAATTCAGCAATACAAATATAGTACAGACATGGGAAAAGTGCATTACAC
>JAKJJM010111886.1:0-11373 GCA_021901965.1 Pipa carvalhoi
AAGGCATTTCCCCAGAGCTTACGGAATCTGGACCATAGTTCAAACTTTAGGCAATAGTACTATAGTGTTGCTGTAAAATTACCAGCAGGCTGCAAACATACTCAAGTAAGGTGGTGTTGCGAATGGTAGCAAATGCAAAATTTACTCATCTTTAAATATACTGACTCGTTCCACGTGGCAAAAAAAAAAAAAAAAAAAAAAATCAGCAAGTAGGAGGTATATTACACACCATTGTCCTTTTCATTATAAAAGTCCAGTCTTCTATGTTTCCTGAAAGATAGGGAATTATTGATATTTTAACTGCCAATTCTTCAGTAAGGTAATTCATACTGTTTATAAAATAGACCAGTACTATTAAAGGCAAGTGTTGAATTCTTTTTGCACAAGTACTGACATTCACCTACCCCATTATGACCTTTATTGTAGCTTTTCAGATTTTCTCTGGGGAATACTGTTTTCAGCAGCAAAAATGAAGGTTTTCATGCAATACTACTTCACCAAACATAAGCACATCACTGTACATACATTTGTTCATCTCGTCTATTCAGCTATTTACAAAAAATAATATTTTACAAAATGTCCTTTATTAAAAAACGAATCTGTATAAAACAATTTCAGAAGCAGTAAAAGTCTGTGTAATGGTGATAAAAATGAAGTACAACTGTGCTACTCTATAATAAGAGTGCCTCGTGTCCTGAGATGTCTCTAGAACACCCTAAAATCAACATGAATGACTATCCAGCAAGTTGGGAAATATCTTCCAAATGTGTGGGTGCAGCATCATCTTCACATCTGATTATCTTCTATTATAAAGTCAAGTGATTTCAGAACATGATATGTTTCTGTTGCACCTTAATCATAAAGAGGATGTGCTGTGTGTATGGATGGTTAACGCTCCCAACGTTAATGTATTCCTTTTAGAGAAGGATCTGTGCAACATATGGTGAGTGGGTGCTGGCAATAGCTGCCAGCAATGGAAGATCACTGGATTCAATACTAAAAAGACAAGAGATAAAAAAAATAAATAAATCAAAGTTAGAAAATAAAATTAAAGAGAATGCAGTTACAGCTAATTCTGTGTACAAATTCTTTACAAATGCTATAGACCAGGTCAAATTCAAGACAATGGTCAAAAAAGGTAAAAATATTTTCTTTACAGTATCCACTAAGCAAAACATTAGAATACATTTTTAAAGCTTTAGCAGATCTTTATGGTAAAGAGAGGTGGACTTACCCTAGCACCATGCTCAGCTCCTTGACATGAACTCGAGTTTGACCTTTTAGATATTCTGACAACATTTTGCTTTTGAAATAGAGTTCTTGAAGGCGATCCTCCAAATGCATGATACACTTAAAGGAAGAAAAAAAATGTTCCACAAAGATGTACTGCAAACATGGGTCAAAAATGTAACATTATGCTGCCTCAATAAAGTTTTGTTTCAAGAAAACATCACTTGGGAAACCCCACCAGAGATTTGTGGGTGGGGGTAGAGTGGAGGAAAAAAAATTGCAACATGTACCCTTCCTCCTTAATCTTGCCACTATTTGAAAATCAAAGTTGTTTGAGGCAACCTATACCTTAAACACTGTCACTAACAAAAAAAACCCCAATAACCATGGCTGCCATGATTTTTGTGGCTCTCTGTCTGGTACACTACTTACTCCACCTTCACAAAGCTTGAGAAGTTATATTTAAAGTGGTAATAAATATTCACAATTCATTTACATTAAACATTCAAAATGGCTTACTAATATACCAGATTTGGGATGTTTTATTTCTGTGTCCAAAATAAATTGCCAGGAGGGTATGGCCATCCTTACTCTGTCCAAACACCCACCCTCTTGGAGTTAAAGTCAGCTTCAAGATCAAAATGTATATTATTTAGAGATGCACTAGGGTACTGGATAATCCCAGCAAACTAACCCCTTGTTTAAGCCTCATATTTTGTTTTCACATGGCCTCTGCTTGCCTTCAGTGGTAGTCATCTGACTTTGCAGACTGAACAGCCCTATATCTTTTGTAAGGCTTAGGTAGGCAAACAAAAACCTTGAATGAAAGATTCATAAAAAATAACCATGTTAGTAGGGAATAATTTACAAAGAGTGTAGGCAATTATAATAACGAATTTTTTTACTTCATACATAGATTTACCTTATTATACTGCAGCCTGCAAAAGGCTGGTTTCCCAAAAAAAAACAACTCACACACAACTGGTAAATTATCTATTCTGAACACACTTATACCTATTTCTACATACAATATCAAGGATCACAGCAACTAAAAAATGTCTGTACTTACAAAGTTTGCAGATAAATTATGTTTGTACAGCTGGACTGTGGAATGAAGCAAATTGGAGACAAGGCTGGATACCAGCACCTCCTTGCCCAGTTTGTGATCAGCTGTCCTTCTCTGGCTACTGGCCACTTGTACTGTCCATTTATCCACGTCTGCAAGAATGCAGACAGCCTCTGCAATGGGCTCATCCAAAACTGGATGCTTAAAAGTAGAAAACACAAGGTTAAGCGTCTATATGGCCAATCAGTATCAGTAAATAAAATCATCACGATTGACCTGCATATTAAAATCTGTATATTAACTTCCCCCAAATTATTCGATTGACAAGTGCAAAATAATACAGGCTAGTTTAGTCCACCAGAAACTTGTATGTCACCGCACTCACAGTCACATGACAAGACAGTACTAGCTAAAATGGAGTCCCTGTGTGAATCATTGAGGAGACAAAGAGCAGGGAACATGTGTTTGAAGATTTCTAGTAACAATGTGACTTGCCATTGTTTTAATTCCTACAGAAGGCCTGTGACTAGGGGGTTTGGGGTATGTGGGATGAGCTGCCACTCATCTACTTACTGCTCATAAATAAAGAAAAAGCTTGAATTTCAGAAGTATGACATGTTTGTATTTGTATCTCAGATAAGTGTTGAAATTAGGAATGAAATTAAATCTCAATCAAGATTGGCCACACAGATTAACATATGTTTGAATAGGTTTTTTTGCACAGTGCAAAAGAATACTGGTGGATTGTGACTAAAATTCAATCTAGTGTGTTTGCGTTCACGTGGTGGGATGCAGGTGGCCAGATAAGTTTGAGTCTTATATTGAGGCTGAACTGGATGGACTTGAGTCTTTTTTCAGCCTTATAAACTATGTTACTATGTTACTATGTTAGATTGTGTCAATGCAAGATATAAATTAATGGTTTCTATGAAGTTGTCAGCAGTGTATAGAAGTTTTTCAAGTAGTGATTAAAAAGAAAACAGTTTAATTCTGACAAATATTGTATTTATCAATTAAATAAAGCCAAGCTTTATTTAAAAAAAAAAAAATTAGCACAGAACTGCACACTATTCTTACAGTTAGACTATGCATTACCTACCTGTACAGCATGTGACAAATCAGACATCAGACACTGCCTTAGCTTTTCCTCATTTCCAATTCCCTGAAGAACAAAGTCTGGTACATAGGATGTGCAGTAGCCACCAAGCAAAGATCGACCAAAATTGGCAATATTTGGCTTCACTGAATTAACTTCCACCAGCTTTGATCTTAGGGAAAAAAAAACAGTATTCTGTAGTCAGCCATCTGTTGTCAACTGTAATCATGGCTATCCTCTTCTCAGATCGAAGACTTAGATCATCCTTTCTAAATTTCTGGTAAACTATAGGACACAGTCAATAAATAAGCCATTGCCTCTAGAATTAATAAAATTCTGCTGGCTTGTTTTTATGTTTAATAAACAAAGTCATGAAAACAGATTTCTTTTTAAACCTTCTACTCTTAGAAATATCTTTTGTTAAAGAGACATGTATTGTAAAATTAAAAATAATAATAAAAATACCTCTCATATAGTACAATATGTATTCCTTTAGAAACCGAAATACTATTACCAAGCATTGTGCCAAAGTTTTTTTTAACATTTGTGTCGTCTTTATTAAACTTTTGCTACAGTTTACAACTACTTGCTCTTTAAAGGAGAAATATAGGGTCATTTTGTCAAGGAGTGATTGCAAGGGGGAGAAAATACTCCCTGAGCTGTGATTTAACCTCCAGTGCTGCGCTGCTCTCTGCACTCTGCCATTCTCTTCTTGTCTTGAATGTTACCTCTTCACTTCCTCTTCTTGTCAGTTTCGCCGAATAAAGCAAGTGTGGTAGCAGTACTACATAAAAAATCTGCTACTGTGCTTGCTCTATTCAACAAAACTCTACTTATTAGAGTATAGAGAGCAGGATGAGTATCTCCTAGCTTACATTTGCAAATCACCCCTTGAGATAACAAGCCTATAAATCTCTATAAATCTCCTTTAATTACAAGTGAAAATGGTAGCAAAATGTGACACAAGTCAAAAATGTAAACACTGTGGGAAGATCCCAAACAAAAGTGTTCAACATTATCAGTCATTTAAAAATAGGTTGATATCTAAGTTTTCAAGTTGGAACCTAAGAAGACAGCAGTTTAACGTAATACTGACAACACCCAAATCAAAAGGGTAGATGTAAGAAACTTACATTTCTGTTACAAGCATACATATTTAAAAGAAATGTTGTTTACCTCACCAGATTGGGAAGAGCAGTTATTTTCTATAAACTAATAATTTCTCTGTTAACTCAAGGAACTCTGGGAGTTGAAAATCTGCATAGTTCTACAGCATTTGGAATCATGCACCCAAACATTCAGGGGACATTTTTAAAAGATCATGATAGAGAGCTCAGATACATTCTCAGCTTGCATGAAGACTCTTTTGCTTTTTCTTCTTCGAGACGAATTATATACACTTGATACACAGTGCAGGAATTTCAGCACTGTACCATGCATTTTTCATACAGAGAAAGGTAAAGCTAATGCTTTCACCAATCAACTTTAAAGCCAAAGTCATATGAACTCTGCACAGTGCAGGGCTGATTATGAACAAATTCTTATACAAGCTACTAAAAGGATTCGTAGAAAGAATGCAACAATATATCAGAGTGGATTTTGACCTGTTGAAATTGAATGAAATAAAATCCTAGCTAAAGTTCCCAGATCATCCCTTTTTACATGCTCCAGTGCTGTCTAGTAATCTGTTCAGATGCATGCTGCAGACCTCATTAGTTTTTAACCAACCATGCATCTAAATTAATGACTAATTAGCACTGCAGAAAAACACAGTTTCCCATGCACTACATTTTTATTAATGCTATGACATTACATGTGGTATCATATAAATAAGCACATACATAAAAGTCGTTGTATTTCATTACTGTCTAAAAGGGACTATTTGGCAACCAGTAGTTCACAAAGCATCCCTTTCAAAAACGTAATCCCATTGGTTTGCACATATCTATGTATCTAGATGTACCAGTCATGATCTGTGCCAGTTTATTTTATAGATGTGCAGTTTTATAGGTATTACGTGGATGGAAGCTTCATGAAACTTCTGGTTTAGACACTTTGAAAAGATTAATCTTTCCACTGGAGACAATATTCAAAAACGTGAGCATCTAACACAGCATTTATTGGTCCCTGCAGGATGTATTTTTCGACTGCGTCTCTGGGTTAATTTGGTAAGATTAATTTTAGTTGTCCTGCTACTCCATGCATGCCAACATTGACTGTTAAGAAAACATATAAAAAATACCTAATGCATATCTAAATAGATGTTTCACATAGTTCTGAACACAGGTGCGTTACCATAAGAAACTATATCTGCAGAAAAGTTTTTGCTGTCTGTTGACAAAACTACACACAAACTTAGACACATACATATGAATGAGACTTGTTTTGTTCATTATTTTGCTATTTACAACCCTATTAGTACTTACCCTGGAAAAGAAATTTCCTCTTCTTCCATCCAGTCATCTTGATCAGGCCCAAATAAGTTCACGTTTGGTGTGAGAAGCTCATGGCTTGTGTCCTCACTCTCACTGTCACCTAAGGCACTGTCTGAACTCTCGTTCCTTGGAATGTCCCAGTCAGTGCCAGAGGCAACTTTCTTTTCATTATCCCCATAGGGGACACATAGAGAGACATTGCCTCTTTGGTCCTGCTCAGCAAAACACTTTTTACATAAATTCCCATGAACAGATTTGAGTAAATTACAATTAGAAGTATTGCCTTCTATACACTGGCTTTTGGGAAAACCTAAATTGCTGTCACTCTTAGATCTGTCTTTGATCTCTTCTCTCGGAATATCATCAATAATCTTTGCCTCAATAGAACCATCTTCGGCAAAATATTCGTCAAACATTTCTTGATGGAAAAGGTTCCAGTTCTGAGATTTGCTTGTTAGTGTCGAGATCTTATTAGATGATGCACCACCTAGATTTTGGTCCTCAGTTTTCTGGTTTCTTTCAGTGTTCATCTCAACTGTCCTGTTTTCATGCCTTGGTTCAAGATGATGTTTGCTTATCTGATCAGCTACTGTTTGGATTTTAATATCTATATCTGAATCCGGAGACATTGAATCCCCAATTAAAAATGTCACCTTGTTCAATAGATGACCAGAATTACAAGGTAATGCTGCAGACTGAGTCTTATCGGGGGGCTTTTTCTCTACAGATATTTCATTAGTTCGTATCCCTTTAATTAACATGTTTTCAGAATCCATTAATTGCTCATCACTCTCCTCTTTAGTTCCTGGCTCAAGGCCAGTTATGGAAATGACATGTTTATCTATAGCAGATGACCCTGTATTAATAACAGTTTCTACCTTTGTATCTAGAACAGTTAGTGACTTATCTTTGTATAGTTTAGTATAAGCATTTTCTTCCCGGAAAATGACTGGAGGAACAGAACGGCTTCTTTCTAAAGCTTTTTCCATCTTATTATTTGTATCGTGGACATCAGCTTTGTCTTGAGTGGATTCATTTTTCGATTTTTGTGAGTCAGGAAGTGGACACTGACAACACTGGCACCTATTTAGGGGTGGCTTTGAATCTTCTGGATCTGAGGTTAGCAAACAGCCTTTGTTCTTGTGCACTGTAATCAAAACATAGTCTGATTCTTCTACCTCTCCTTTCTGTAGCATGGTGGTAATGACTGTACCTGGCATAACAATAGCCTCATCTTCTCCGCTTTCAAGGAGATGTGTCTCCTGAAGTTCAGAGCACCTGATGAAGTATGTAAGGAAATAGAGCAACCTTTGAACAAGATCTTGGCGTTTTCCAATAACCACTGTCCGAGACAAACGTACAGGAGAACCAATAGCTCCATACAAGTCCCCTGCAAGGTAGAGATACAGAATATTTTAAAAAGTAGCATATCAATCTAAGGCACAAACAATAACCTTTCCTCTTTATAATGACAGTGTCCCTGTACTATGTGGTGGAAAATATTATGTAAGTTTGCATAGAGAAAGTACGGACAGAATTTTGGTTAAATTTACAGCATTTATATTTTCATACTTAGACACATAGCTGTGGAATAAAATAAAAAAAGAGAAATATTATACTTGAGAAAAAAATGAAATTTAAAAAGAAGCATAAAAACCTCAACTGTTTGGCTAGTGCCTTCAGTATTCTCCACTCCTCTGAAGTTGGCGGTCATCGTGCAATGCTCAAGAGACCAATAGGAAACACAACTCACATTTACTCTCGTGCTTCCCTGGTTTCTGCAGCACTGCACGGTTGATTGCCAGTTACAAAGAAGAAGAGAAGATTTGATGACACCAGAGCACTGACTGGAGGCTGCACACCAGCTGAACAGCTAGTTTACTCAGAAATGGTAAATTTTTCTGGTAGAAACTGAACTTCCCCTTTAAGAACATTGGTTCATTTACTTATGTAAGCCAACATACAACAAAATCGTTCATTTTTTGTGCATACAGGTAGTCCCGCTGCATATTAATACTCTCTAACACCCAACACACATTAAAAATATTTCACAAAGACCACTGTAAAAGCAAAAGGTGACACAGAAACTAGTATGATATTTCCCTGCTCACCAGCTCAACACAACACAACACAACCACCACAGGAAACCATTGTATGGTATATAGAAGTCCCAGGAAAGTGTTAAAATGTATTATTCTAGTTTGTTTTCTACTGTACACATCATAACCTTTTTAGCAAAAAAAAAAAGAAAACAGCAATCAACACCAGGTGGCAGCAGAGTTCCAAAAAAATGGAGTCTGCCACACCCATCGTAAACCCATAAAAAAGAACAAAACATTGAAATGCATTTTTCTAAATTTAGTTTATTCATTTTGGTGCAGAGTTTATATGCACAACCTACCTATCTCTTACCAACCTCCTCTGCTGTAGTCATTCACTAATGATTGGTGACTGCTCCCAGTTCAGATTGACTTGTAAGCATGTCAATCATTGCAGTCAACAGGATACACACTTTAACAAAGATCAGTAGGAGACAGGAGGTTGTGCATAGAATTACTACACAAAAAGGATTCATCTTTACATACAAAATGTAATATCACTGTAATATGCTGTAAAAATAGGCAATATAATCCATATGCTGGAGCAAACCCTTTGATATGCAAACTATTTTACATAATACTTCATAACAAATTAGTATCTAAGTAGCTAAAAATAATGACTGGGAACAATTAACAATATTAAAGGGTATAGCATGTTGTTGGTACTACATAGGGTGGTATTTATTAAGCCCCAAAAGACTCCACCGGAGTCTTTTCGGGCTTAAATAAGTGCAGTCCCGATTTCCATAATATGGAAATCGGGTATTTGTACCGATCCGTAGCCACCAATTTAAATGGCTACAGATTTTTTCGGTACAAGTACCCGATTTCCAGATCATGGAAATCGAAAAATACCGATTTCCATAATATGGAAATCGGGACCGCAGTAAAGTCGGAAAGACCGATACCGGTCTTTCCAACTTTATTAAAAACCGCCCATAGTCTCATACTATGTGAAGTTTCTCATGACTGTTTCCCATGGGTTGTCAACAAGTCCTCCATGCGAATGTGCCAAAAATTGATACTCATATTGAACACTTTTTCATTTTAAATATCTGATCCCCAGAGGATCCCCTTCTGTTGTGGCATCAAAACCGTTGTATTGAACGATGGTCCTACGCACTAGCTGCTATTTATCATTAGGATTTCCCCACTAGCGAGTGGCTGAAACGCATAAATTCCAGCACCATTTTGAACATATGCAGTAGCGCTTTGAAATGTTATCAGATGGCAGGGAACTTAAAGTACTGATTCTAAAGTATTATATTTCTTACTTTATCCTTGAGATTGTGGGTGAAATGCGCTGGATCTACAAAATAGTGGATGTATATTTCTTTGTATGGGTAGTGTGGACCTGGTCTCTTAAAGATACAGAACCTCTGTGGAACTTTTTTATGAAATTCTTGATTTTTTGCACTATATGCAATATCATTTTATTCTCTGTATAACTCATTAAAATTAGTACACTATAGGTTCTTTTTAATGCTTTCTGAGTCTTTTTAAGCTCACGTAAGATACTTTTGGAAGTAGGGGCCTTAGGAATACCACTGTGCTCTGGTGATATGTTATGAAGGATTATTGATATGTTGGCAATAGGAGTGCAATACTTCTTTAATAAATTATTTTCATGGTATAATGAAGCAACTACACTATCAACACTGTGCAAAACAGACATGGAAAAAGATTTGTGAATTTTAGTTAACAATAAACTTAACGATAGCAACCACTGTCAAGAAGCAGCTGCCAAAGCAAATAGGATCATGGGGTGCATCAAAAAGAGGCAGAGATGGACAGGATGAGAATATAATTATACCACTTTACAAATCCCTTGTCATACCACACATGGAATACTGTGTGCAGTTTTGGGTTCCAGTGTACAAGAAAGATGTAGTTGAGCTTGAGCGGGTTCAAATGCAGGCTACTTAAGTAATAAAAGGAATACCTAAGGTAACAGGGAATTTTAATGTATTTATTTTCTTACATCTAAAATGGAGATTGAGGGGTTACAGTGGGATGATGGGTAAAAAAGCAGAGAACATAATAATGAGTCTCATTAACTGAACAGCCTTCAGTCAACCATATTTTCACAACCGGTATTTTACAATTTCAATACACTAATAGTATGTAAGAGTGGAAAAATGACAACGTGAATCTCCGTATTTGAGTTTACCTAATTGTGCCCAAAGTGGATTATATGGGTGAGTCTTTGCCAACATGTCCACACTCTGTGATGAATGCTTCTCCAGGAAAATTTTTATGGGGGGTTGTCCATTAGGCATGACTGTAGGTACCCAAGCGAGATGGTTTGTGAGCACAGCAGTCAAAAGGGCTGGGAGAAACCTGAAATAATAATATATTATTATAATAAGTATAAGTAAGGTTTAACTTCTCTTTATTCCACATGCCAACTAATGTAGACTATAGCAAAAACATTCTATAAAAATGGTTTTGAATAGGTGCAATACTAATAATCCTTGTACATAACATGACTGACAATTTTTTTTTATTGTTTTACACTATTTTCAGCATTATACTCAATGGGGATCTTGGATTTCTATCACACTATAATAACTTTATATAATGGTAAATTATGTATTGATTTCTAGATCTGTTTGCTATAAAACTGTGATTGTCTCTGAAGCACAGAATTCTACCCCCCTTATCACCCCTCCATCACTGGTCAGCTCTATCCTACTCATAGCAGTAGTTATGACACCTGATTGCTTTATGCTCCAATAGTTTGTTTATATTAATATAATGTCTTTTTGCCTGTTTTTATGGCTTTGTAACTCACTTCTAATTTCTAAATTCAGTACTGCTTGAAACTTGAGAAAGGGAGGACAGACCTCTTGAAAGTTTGTCTAAACTGACTGTTAGTCTAATAAAAAAGGTATCACCAAGTATTGCATCTGTGAAGTAACACAACCACTCTATCCTACCTTTTATATATTGCTTTTAAATGGAATTTTACCATGAGGCGACATGACTTAATCCTCCCACTACCATAATTTCACTTTCATTAAAGAGGCCACCAGCAAAAGCTATACGTCACGTTAGTATCACGCACGACAATAAATAAGTCTTACAATGACAGCACAGTGAAACATTAAAAAACATGCCCCTAAAAACATAACACTTTATCATGCAACTTGTTTAATTTTACTGCAGGTGGATCACATCACACATAGGGTGAAATTCATTAAAATCGAAAAGGCCATTTTCGAAAATATTCAAAAATGGCATTTTCAATTAGGAATTTCAAGTTTTTATCTCAAAATTTCGAATAAATTTGAAATTCCGAATGCCTCCTTTCTTCTATTAAATGTAACGAGCGGTGCGTCACTGATGACGTCAGCGGCAGCCAAATCACATGGCAGCGCTTAGCCAATTGATTTGGCCGCCGCTGACGTCATCCGTGACGTCAGCGGCTCCTGATTGGCTATGGCC
>JAKJJM010111944.1:0-15677 GCA_021901965.1 Pipa carvalhoi
AAGCTCCTGGCCAGTGGTCAGCACCAGTAGGAACACGATAGCCCTAATCATACAGGGGCAGTGGTTTCCTAAATCTCAGCTTAGGAAGGTCCTGGCTAGTGGTCAGTATCATCAGGAACATGGCAGCCCTAATCATACAGAGGCAGTGGTCAACACCAGCAGGATCCATTATTCCCACCCCATGAGCATGACCCACCATCTTACAGTTACAAGATCCCATACAGGCATCCCCCAGCACAAGTGACAGGTCACATGACTTCCCAATGCCGGAAGTTGAGTCTAAAGGGTAACAGGAAGTAGTTTCTTACACTGTATAAAGTGCCTGACAGGAATATAATAGTAGTCTGCCATTACCTGGATGTGTCGGTGAGTAGTTTCGTGTCAGTCTAAGCCCATTCTAGTCTTCCCCCTTACAACAGCATCGCCTGGGTCTACACTGCCGGTCTAGCAGCTTCCCCTCCCCCACCTCACTCCCTATAAGTACAATGTACATACCGACCCACTGGACTACAATTCCCGAAATCCCTCTGTCCGGCCGGTGTCTCATTCAGTAGACTATGCTGCACACTGGGCACCCCTCACCATAGATACCGGCTTACCCACAGGAGGCGTGGCATAGGTGGGCGGTACTGAGCGTCACTGTCCCACAGCGATTGGCTGAGAATTACACGTTTAGACACGGGACAAGTGGATTGGCCAAGAGATCTTGTCATCCCTACAGGGAAGCTTGTGATTGGACGTTTAAGGCCGGCGCCAGGCTAAGGTTGATTCTGGAGTGACCCTGCGCCATTTTGTTTGAGACATGGGCAATGTGTGGTTGTGGCTTAACCCCTTCAGTGCCACCCAATATGGTTTCTGAGGCGATGCTTCTCCTATTGTCAGTGCCATCGCCGTAGAAACCATGTAATGGCGTTTATAGGACTGCAGCGCCCCACTAGCCTGCCCAACTGTGCATGAAAATGTGATTACACCCCACACGTACACCTCACACATACCAACCCCCCCAGTGGCCCCCAATAGTGTCCGATTGGCCCCTATGGGTAAAGCCCCCTCCGCTGCTTCACATGCCCCCTTGGACCCTCTTTCCTGGTCTCTGGCCAATAATAGCCCCCCTAATTGCCCACCAGCCCCCAATAACCCCTACTGGCCCCTAATTGCCCCCCAGCCCCGAATTTGCCCCATTATCTCCCCCCAAAAATATATTATTTGCCCTGACTGCCCCCATACGGTGTAGACTACCCCGCGCTGCCCGATTGCCCTGCAGAGCCCGAATACCACCTAGAACCCCAAATTGCATAGCAATGCCCAAAAAGCGCCACGCACCCTCAGATTTCCCCGTAGCGACACTACATCGCAGGGCCACCAATTACCCTGCAGCGCCTCTGATGACCCAGCGCAGGCCCAGATTACCCCACAGAGACTCGGATGCCCCACGTAGCAGTCATTTGTCCCGCTGAGCCTCAGATCGCACCACACTGCCCCGGTTGCCTAGAGCATTGGTAATTTGCCCCTCTGATATGCCAGCTATCCCACACTGCCGCCAGTTGCTGCGCACTGCAATTGATTGTCCCGCAGAGCCGCAGATTTCCTTGCAGAGCATCCATTTGACAGCAGAATGCCCCACAATCCCAATTGCCCCGCAGCGCAGCAGATTGCTTTTCAGAGATGCCATTTGCCTGCAGAATGCCCCACGCTGCCCTTGATTGCCCCACAGAGCCGCAGATTTCCTGCAGAACAGCCATTTGCTAGCAGAATGCCCTACACTACCGCAGATTGCCCTGCAAAGTATCCATTTGCTCGCAGAATGCCCCGCAGATTTCCCAGCAGAACAGCCATTTGCCAGCAGAATGCCTCACAATCCCAATTGCTCTACAGAATGCCCCACACTGCTCCCGATTTCTCCACAGAGCATCCATTTTCCTGCGCAGCCCTTAATTGCACCGCAGAGCCACAGATTTCCTGCAGAGCAGCCATTTGCCTGCAGAATGCCCCACACTTCCCGATTGCTCCACAAAGCTGCAGATTTCCCCACAGAACAACCCACACTGCCTCTGATTGCCCTGCAAAGCCGCAGAATGCTTCGCAGAGCATCCATTCCCCTGCAGAATGCCCCGCACTGCCCTTGATAGCCCCACATAGCCACTGGTTACTCCACATGTCCCCCTGTATGCCCCGCCCAGCTGCAGGTTCTTCCACACTTTTGACAATTCCTATTCACAGCTGCCGATTGCCCCACAAAGCTGTCGATTGCTCCACAAGTCCCGCTGATTGGCCTGCACAGCCAGCGATTGCTCTACATATTACCTGATTGGTCCACACAACCAGCGATTTCCCCACACAGCCACTGATTGCTCCCCAGATCTCACGATTGCCTGCAGAGTCACAGGTCTCTCCGATTGTCCCATGCAGCCACTGGTTACTCCACACAGTTGCCAATTTTTCTGCACAGTTGGCAACTCCTCCACAAGTCCTTCTGATTGCCCTGCACAGTTGCCGCTTGCTGCACAGGTCCCTCTGATTGCTCCCAACATCTGCTGATTGCTCCACACTGCCGTTGATTGCTTTCCAGAACCACCAGTTGCCCCACAGAGCCGGAGGTCCTCCCGATTGCCCCCCAAAGCCATTGATTGCCTCCCTTATTGACCTGCACAGCTGATGATTGCTCCCCAATTGCCCCATAGAGCCACAGGTTCCTCCGCAGGTCAGATTGCTTCATGCAACTGCCGGTTGCTCAACAGTTGACAATTCTGCACAGATGGCAACTTCTCCACAGGTCCCCTTGATTGTCCTGCATAGCCACCTATTGCTCCACAAATCCATTGATTGCTTCACAAAGCCACTAATTCACGACTGATCTCCCCAATTGCGCTGCATAGTCGGCAATTGCCCCACACAGACTAGGATTTCTCCACAGATACTCTTGATTGCCCCATGCAGATATGTCAATGAAATGCTGTTTTTATTTGGCACCTGAGCTACAGCAGTTAGACTTTCAGTCAAGTATACTCTTGCGGGCATGCTTCACTTTGGGCTGTTTGGCAATCTTAATTCAGCAAGGTATGCGCTGCCCTTTACTTGTAATCTTAACCGCATCATACGCTTGTGTGAAGATAAGGAAACGTGGTGCCGCTCTGTCCTATGGAACTTACCTTGTTGCGGACAGACGAACGTATCGCGCGGGCGTACGCTGGCTGTCACATTTTTGCCAGCGTACGAGCCGGAACAAGGTAAGTAAATGGGACAGAGAAGTGTGATGTTTTTATAAGTTCACACGAATGTATGATGCGTAGCGTATCATACGCTCGTGTGAACCCAGCCTTACTCTACATTTTTATCAATTTTACAGCAAATCTGCGAATTTCAAGGGGGTTTGCGTCCACAGCAACCATACCTTTGTGCGCACCTACTCATATTGGGTATCGTTGGAGGCATTGCTCTTTCAGATTTAGTATAATTTTTGGGATTTGATGTGGATACGTGAAATGCAGTTTTGACCCTGCATTTTTAACATTTTGTTCAGGAAATCGACAAAAACTAGTGAATTTCTTGAGTGCTTGCATCCACAAGTCTGTATCCATGGCAACAAGCCTGGTATGCCTGAATAGGTGAAGGTGTGTACTTTCAAAAAGTATATACTTTGTTGTGGGTATTACAAAGTAAAGGGCTGTTTCTTGAGAAAAACTGCAAGATGTGCGTATTTTTTTTCCCCTAAAATATCGTAATGCGCTCATTTTAATTAGGAGTGTCTACTGGGCAGGAAAGGGTGTTTAGCAAGACATATGTGGTAATCGTTGTGACCGGGAGGAACAGGGCTTTTAGAATCACTATTGGTTTCCCTGAGAAACATACTTTTTTCGATAAAAATATAGGCTCCAAATTAAAGAAAATATTTCTTGCACATTTCACCCAAAATAATAAGCAAGCAAAGAAATAATTGCAAACAAGACCCTGCATGTGAAAACCCAATGTCACCTGTATTAAAAAAACTATATAATTTTCCTGGAAATCACATTGCTTTCTGTGTAAAAATCTTAAACACATACAGTGCAAAATTCAAAAAAAGTGCTTGGCAATAGGCGGTGAACAAAAAAATTTTTGGCTGGCGTGGAAAGGGTTAATGCTAATTCTACAAGCAAAGGACTAAGATTTACCATTTCAACATTTGCCATATTCTGACTGTTTTATAATGTCATCAGAATTTCTTTTACTGGCATCTCCTAGGCCAAAATCATGCAAAAATAACACTGCATAAAGGATCTTAAAGTAACACAGACAAATTGCCTATGTTATTGTCTTTGCACCCCCTTCAAATGCCCCTCCATCAAAGCTCTAGTTAATTCAGCATATAGTATTATAGCTCTACCAGAATTCTGTTTCTGAATTGGTTTCAGTAAACTATACAAAATACTTTTTTTTTCTTCTACAGTAGAAAACACCCGCTGTACAGCCAAGTGCAAGATTATTCCATTACCAGTTAGTTGTGATGAGCATACGTTCTGTTCATATGAGGACCAAGAAGACCCTAAAAGAATCAGTTTGGCTTATGATCAGATTTGGGAGTTCTTCAGTGCCTGGTCATCAACCAGATACTACAAAAAGGCTCCTATGAGACATGCTGTAAACTTTACAATTGCAGACCAAAATTAAAGATAGGGTCTTAAGATAATCATGTTTTCCTGTATTTTATCTACTAGTAAGATAGGAATGTTACGATAAGAACCTGATAGGAAAATTAATTTTCCTCCAACATTTTCTTAACATCTACACAGTTCCATAAGTATTCAAAACCATCTGGAATAGATCACCCAAGGTTACTTTGTGAACAGGAAGATTGATAAAGCCTTGGAGAACTTTTGTTCTTGGAGCAGTTAATCTGCAGGTCATTTTGGTGCTATAATCACTTATTGTTCCTTACTACAAGGCTTAGATCATCTTCACACAGCTTCCTTTCCTAAATAAGACATTGCCAGATCACACAGTAGCATCTAGATGAGTCTTGTGTCCCTTGCATAAATGCAAACGCATACATCATCTTAACTTTTTGAAGAAAATGTTGTTAGTCTTGATCATGTTCTGCAAGGAAGCCTGAAAAATACTCAAACCTCAAGCACCAAACCTTTGCCTTCAGTCCATGTTGGACGACAAGGCGATTTCACCAGTTCCATCACAGAAGAAATGGCTTTTTCTCAAACTTATTTGCCAAACAAATAGGCACCTATTTCAGACCTTCATTGAACCCGAGCTTTCAAGATGGAATGTCATTCCGTCAATGGGATCTTCACAATAATCATTGATCTAAAAGATTGCTACCTACACATACTAATATTTCCTGTAAATGATTTTTGAAATTTGCCAAAGACCATCAATGTCAGTTGTAAATCCTTGCATCTGGGGTAACCACGACACCAGTAATTCACTAAAATCTTGGCCCTGCCATTTTTCACACCTAGTGACATAGCATTTTTATACTTTGTTAGCATCCTTATCAAGGCTCCAATGATAGATCTGTCCCTTCAACACAAGTGCCTCAACACCCTCTTAATATGGTTGGAATATAAACATTGTGAAAAGCAGCCTTCAACAAATACTTAGGTTACATAGTCTTACACTCCACAACCAGCTGGGTGCATCTGAGAAGGTGGACACTGATTCAACGACTTCAGTTTGACAATACCATTTGCAGAAAATGCATTCAAATCAGCCTCTATTTTAGAAACAATGATTTACATAAGGGTCACATCTGCCCATCTCAAAACTACCCAGATTCTGTTCCCCAGCCTGGATCCAAAGCTGAATTTAAGATGCTCTAGTAATTTCATGCTTGTGTCTCCCCCCCCTGTATTGAGTAGTAGCAGAGGAAAGGTCTTGAAATGGCACAATCCCCAAATACTATCTTTTGTAAAATTTCTTGAAAACATTCCAAAGCAAGTTTTAAGTCTATCTACACTAAAGGGGCAGATATCAGCACTTTGGTCAATTCTAAATCAAATTGGCAACTCTTCCAATGGTACTGCCCCTAGAATTCTGCAACCTAAAACACTTAGTATCTATACTTGCCCTTTAATTTATACAGCATTATTCATATGAATAATTCATAGCGATATCAAATTCTCAGCCATTGGTTTGTTAAGTCACCTTAGTTTATCTTATACCAAAACAAAGAAGCCCTTAGACTCATTCCTTTCTTCTTACCTAATGTGGTGTCAATATAATTTGAAGTAGAGAATTCTCCTCCTTTTCTTGTGCCTCTAACAAAATCATGCAGAAAGGTTATAGATTAGATGCGGATAGGGCACTATTAAGGCAGAACAGACTACCTTATCACTTAGTGTTGCTATTCAAAGGTTCTGGAAACCAATGCACCATAGCTAGATGGCTGGTTAATACCATCAACTTTTCCTATACTAATTCTGTTACCCTAAAACCATTTAGAGTAAAAGCACATTTTATACTCAAGCTATGAGTACTTACTGGCCTTCTTATAATGCAACATCCCCACAACAGATTTAATTAAAGGCTCAGTGGTGGTAGCACTTGCTCTACACTCTCCATTGACTGCAATTTTTGTATACATTGACCGGTAGTGTATAGTTTTCCTTTGAAACTGCCATCTATTTAAAAGCAAAAAATTGTTGCTCTAACGATACAGAATTTCTCAGCAAGCAGCAGGGGCAGAGAGCATTACTAAAATGGGAGTGCACTGTGGTCTTTATTTTTCAATTTTAAACCATCCAAACATAAGCACAGCAAAGCAGGTGATAAAAGTGACCATTTGTTAGACAAATGGTAAGTCTAATTCTGGCACTTTGCTGCAAAGATGTGGTAACCGGCTCATATAAAACATCTCTAACTTATTCAGCTATAACCAACTCATACAAAGCCATTTCTATAATGACCACCATTTAATGCCTTTTTTGTTACAAAGGAGTTCATAGGGGGTGACAGAACTGTTATTTGTTTAGAATGATTTTTTTGTTTTAACAAACATGGCGCTAAATGAAAATATTCAGTTACAAGTTTACGGTTTTATTGTCAAAGGAACACAATTATGGCAGCAAATGGCAAAAATCTAGGTCTGTTACCAGAAAAGCCATTACTTTAATAGGCCAAAGTAGTTTAAGAAGAACTAAATGTTTTCCTAAGTTGGGCTGTGGGAGCTGGCTCCTCGACTTTTTACCGATCACTGTCATGAATCACCACCTGCTTAAATCTTTGGTGATCCTTACACTTTTATTGGACGTCTCTCCAGTCTTGTGCAGAAGTTGTATTAGTTCCCAATACCACCTTTTCTATGTATGCACACACTGGGGATTAAGGAGAGGCCAGACTGGGAGAAGTCAGAATCGCCTCAGTGAGCGCCAGCAATACAGTCAAGCAGTTAATAGCTCAGGACTGCGAGTGTTAAAGATTTCTTAAAGGTCCAAACTCCTGTGGACCATCGTGGAAAATAAAAACTAAGGTGATCTAAACACGGATTCGATGTTCAAGCAGCAAAAGAATGATATGCTATCGGCATCACTTTTTTTTTGCAAACAAGTTAAAAATCCCTTATACTAGGCATTCCCCAGTCAGTCGCTCCTTGCAAGAAAACAAAAAAAAAAAAAAAAAGCCATGCATTAGCCGAATTCATATCTTTAATAGATTGCATATATAGATGTTTCATCCACACACTTCAATCAAACTCTAAGAGTAGAGCTTCAGGTCCAATTTTACATGCTTCAGATGTTTTATCGTTGTTTACATCACTCTTTTGTATCCAAATTGAACTCGTACAGTTAGAGCATTTAGAAAAACAAAATCAAAAAGGACACAGAGGGTGTTCTTGCCAGTTGTAGCAGCAATAAAATATTACTAAACCTTTCTTTTCATTGCCAAATTCAAGTCACAACCGAAGGGTGACTTCCCCCAAAGTCACCAGATACAAAACAGCTAGTTCATTTTAAATTAAACTTAAACTGTCCCTAGTTCATCACTTAGC
Organism: Pipa carvalhoi; assembly: GCA_021901965.1. Taxonomy (NCBI): domain Eukaryota; kingdom Metazoa; phylum Chordata; class Amphibia; order Anura; family Pipidae; genus Pipa; species Pipa carvalhoi. Next base: position 7,979 of record JAKJJM010111944.1, read on the forward strand.
TTATGTATAAATAGCAAGCAGCTTGCAATTTGTACACAGGGCGAGAAGGTTACTTTCAATATAAAAGTGCTGTCCATTTACATATTTATTTGTGTAGTGCTACAAGTGTTCGACATTCTACATCAGGAACAGTCAAGTATATTCAGAAATGGAAACAAATTAGCCTAAGAATGGCTATAGTTACATTGCCCTCTCCATTTTACAATGAAAGAATGGACACCTATCTGAGGCAAAATTATGGCATTTGCAAGTACACAAAAAAAGTGAATTTAAATGAAAATTGGCCCTCGTGTACTGTAAGATTTTAAATAGTCCTGCTGCCCAGTCATTTCCCCCACAGGAAGGAAAAAAGAAAAAACTGCCTCTTTCACACACCCCCGACCCCCCCCCCCAGGCTTCGGATTTTCTTGGTGGTATTTTGAAGCTCGGAAGTCACTCTTACTACCTTCAAAAAGGGGAAAAAATATTTAAAAGTAAATCCTCTGTTTGCTGTCCCAGTGGCAGGTTGCATGATTCACCCTCTCACTTTCAAGAATTTTCGATGTCTGACTGAGGAGTCACAGCTGGTTCAGAGTGAGCATCAGAGCGCATGAAACCCTTGTGGAACCACTACTGGGAGGAACACAAGCCTTTTTCACTACAACCAGTCACACGTTAGCAGGAAAGAAAGCAAGAGCTCAATTCATTCCTTGGGCAGGGCCACCAAAATTGAATGAACTTGGCACAACTGGAGCATTGAACTTGTAGCCTCCGTGCTTTTCTATCATTTTAGATTCTAAAAAGGAAACAAAAATTGGAGGGAGAGGTTTATAAAGTGCAAAAACAGAACAGTGTGACAATAGGATTATATTTAGCGCTCTAAAAAAAGGGGAAGATGTACCTTGTGTTATTAAGCTAATGTCCTACAAAGAGTGAGCCTGAATAATCTTCAGGTTATTTTAAGGGGCACTAAACACCGGACAACATTTTCTCAGCTCTTATAGGGTGTGGCAAGCACCGTGCCAATGTTTTTGTATTTTATTTTACCACTTGCAGTACCTATTTTTCACCATTTAGTCATGACTAATTTTCCATTTAACTGATGTATTTTACTTGGTCTTCTATTGCAAGGGAGTGAAACACACTGGCCATATTGTAGCCCACAAGGCACCAGAGCTACAAAATTAACAGGGAGGGGAGGGGGGACGACGACTGTAGTCCTAACTTTCTGCCCCTCTTCATTAGCAAGTTCATGCCTCGGAGGAACTGTGGTAAGGGCAGGTGAATGTATAATGGCAATTGCTTGACTGGTAAAGACTCCTCTAATCTAGGAAACAAACGGGCAATGCTAATTTTTAACCTTTTCTAACTTCTCTGGAGAAATGTGATTCTTGGCTGGGTCAGTTTATTCTTGTTGTGACTGGCTCTTTGTTAGACCGGTATTTTTATTTATTTTTTTTTGCTAAGATTGGCTTGGATACAAGTAAGGCTTTAGGGAGGAATGATTCGCAGAAGGAACTGAAGCGGTTATTGCAGTAACATACCATGTGCTGCCCGTCTCTGATCCGCAAGGGTTGCTATGTCTTGTAACTGTTTCCCTTGCTCTTCACTAAGTCCTTGAGTAAGAGCTTGATACCATGCTGGCTCTCTACTTTGCAGTTCTGCAAAACAAAACCGTGTAACCTGTAATAGCAAACCTCCAACACATTTCATGAAGATGACAAATACAGGGCTTATCAATCTTACTGGGTTGATGTAGGCAAGGGACTGGACTCTCAAACACTTACTCTGAAATATAGCTTTAAATATTTGATATTCATCAACGGGGTTATCTTCATCATCGATAAGCGTAGTATAGCCCTCTAATGCAGTTTCTTCAGCATCGTCCTCTTCCCAGTCCTCGTCATCTCCATCCTCTCCGGCTTGTTTTGATAACATCTCCAGGTATTCCTGCCCGTCTTCGTCAATGTCGTCTTCATCGCTGCCCAACTCTGCAGGGAAATATGAAACTTTTGAACGGGGCTTAGTCACAGCAGGCTTAGTCACTGTTTGTATGATAGTGGGTGCAGAAAACATCCTAAGCATCTCCCAGAAAAACAAAGTGGCTGTGGTATTTTACCGAATAACTGAAACGGGATCTGTGCAGTAAACGCCCATTAAAAAGACACTGCAGATTTTTGAACTGTTGGAAAGTAGTAGGAAGTCCTTGTTCAAAAGTGAAATACACCCCCTTTTTCCATGAAACCATGTGCCAATTTAATAGGACTGTTAACAAGAAATATAAGTGAAGCTTGAAAATACAAATCAGGATATTAACCTCTATGATAACAAAAACATGGCACTACAAATTTTCCCTATGCAATGTAGGATCTTGAGAGCAAGACTGCCCTCATTTTCCCATGTTATTTGTAAACCATGCTTATTAAAAAGTAAAGTTTCATAAATAGGATGAAATACTGAGGCACTACTAAAACCATTTTTTATAGAAACAAATAAATCTGAGTTTGATATTAAGAAATTGCAGATATAAAATCCCAGTTAACTTTTTGCACGGAAAGAAGCTTAAGAAAATTTAGGAAAACACATGGCAAAGATTCCTATACCAGCTTCATCATCCTCTTCACCATCTTCTTCCTCGTCACTGTCGTTTTCTTGCTCTGCATGGCAGGCATAGGCTCTCTTCAAACCATTGAACAAAAGAAGAAAAGCTGGCAGGATTTGGGAGGAGATTTGATTTAACACCTGGGGCCTTTGTTCCAGCTCAATTAGGGCACATAAACCAAGAACGCAGATCTTCCGATCGTGTAATCTTTAAAGAGAGAAAACGGAATTAAAATAAACTGCGCAACGTTTACCCCTAGTGTCTGACTTATACAGCAGAACTAAGTGTCGTCTCGGCACAAGGAAAATAGAAGCAGAAATAAAAATTCGATGAGAAGCACATACCCAAGAAAGCAGTCGACATCATTTAACCACTGTTTGATAAAGTGGCTTGTGACGGGCTCCACGTTATTGGGGAAGCGTAGATTTTCCAAAGTGTTGAGTAGAAGAGGAGGACTGTAGTATAGGGCAGCTATAGCGACCTGCAGGCACATTGTTCTCAGCTCGCTCGTTTTGACTTCCCTGGTTAATCTCTCTAGAGCTGCCTCAACAAACAATGGTATAACCTGCAAAGTACAAAAGTTCACGGAATGATGTCAAGAGGACAATATAGCTAAGCAAATGAACTCTATTTATGTACTTAGACACTATTTGATAAATTAGTCATCAGCATTTAGTCATTAAGGCCAATTACTGAAATGGTTTTCAGTTTCTCACCTGGTCAATGCCACGTCCTTTACACTGCAAGACGATAACCTCCAGTAATTTGGCAGCATGACACTCTGCATCCTCTCCCGCCACTCCTGTAAGTACCTGACAACAGTAGCCAAGACTTAGTTGCACCTAATATCTTACGACAACAGCAAAGCATGGGAACATAGCCGTGTGCGCTCAGAATGTCTTCCCAATTTGCGCTTTTCCAATGATAATAAAACCCTATTTACTTTTTACAATTAGGAGTTGTAATAAGCTAAGCATGCTACAAGCAAAGGTAAAACACAAAAATCAACATTATGATTTTTCTAAATAAGAAAGTACAATTTTAATCTACCGAATAGATAAATCAGTGTCTGAGGCCACAAAATTTCAATGTTTCTAACGTAACATAGATTTGCTTGGACAGTCATCAAAATCCAAAGCAGGCACCCATGACAACCCACGCTACAGTACAAATAAGGATTCTGTCCCCTTTATCCAGTTACCTTTTTACACATGCTGTAGATCATTTCCAAATATTTTGTGTCAGAGAGAAGAGTGTCTGTATCCACCGTGACATAATTATGCAGAAGAGGCATCATATCTATGAACAGAAAGCCAACAATCACACCTTTAATGTACATTAAAAACGGGGAAATGTAAAATAACGGAATGCATTCGAGGTCGCTCACCTGTGAAATAATCAAAACCATCCTGTTGGAACACTTCAAAGACTAGAGGAAGCAGCTGCCACATCTGGACAGAAACTTGCTGGCAGGTGAGGCTGTGCGCCAAGGAGAAGATCTCTTCAAAAAACTCTGAAATAAAGAGTGACTGAGGATACTAAAGGGTACGATGCATTATTTCACAGCTAAAACGGCAGTTTCTGAAGAGAAAGTCAAGCTTTTCTAACCACTGTAAACAAGACTGCATTTTCTCTAACTTACTCTAAAGGTTAAGGGGGGGAAGAAGAATCTTAAGGGCAATGACAGAATGTGGCTAAGTTTTCCCATGGGACAGTTGCAGAAACATCTTCCAATATCCTACCAACCGCTTCCTATTTTGTAGCCAGCATTTAAACAAGAAAATGTCTATGGACCTATTTAGTCACACTAAAAAAAAAGAGCTCGTACAAATTTAGAAGCGGCAGTTGGTGGTGGAGATGTGTAAATGGGGGCTCCGGGGCAGCATGAGTAAATACAAATGGCAAACTTCATTTGAAACATGCCCCGTTTGCAAGAAGATATATATATTTTTTTGGTTTATAATTCATTATGTCGTCGTTTAGAGATGTTTGTACCTACCTAAAACATGTTGCTGCAATACAGTTCCTATTACTTGCAGGCAAATTCCTTCTAGTTGCTGAGTAATCTAAGTAAAACAAAACCACAATCAGTTGCTATAAATAAAAAGCACTGGTTTTATTTCGTGTAACTCAGTAAAGCATGACAAGATTACCACAAAATCTCTCTCTCAAGAGGAGGCGGGACACTAAAACTGAAAACTTCACCCCTTTGCACACATAAGGAGCTCTAACATCTAGCAAAACACAATCATAGAAATCAGTCTGCTGAATAGACTGGCATGGGACAACCATGGCAACTGGTGGATGGAAGCCTTAAAACTGGAAGCCCATGAGGGTACCCAAGACCTGGAAAGATTGGTCTGTGTCTCAGAGGAGAAATGCCTTCAAGGTGGTAAGGCCCGTCTTGGCTACAGGATGAGCTTTGCAAGAACCTTCTGGAAAAACAAAATGATCTTCCTATCAAGATAGATGTGAAAGCCTGTGGCAATTCCACATAGACAAAGAGCAGCTAATGTGCTGGTTGACATGAGGGTTCAGCACTATCCTAGCAAAATGAGTCAGTAGGCAGCACTGCCCATCAGGTCAAATGTCTGCTAAAATGCTCGTTAAGGCTGGACTGCACTGCAGAAAAGGAATAGTGTTCCACACCCAAAGATAAAGCACTGTAAGTGCCCAGAAGCCTGTAGTCACAGTAGTACCCAGCAGCCTCAGTGCGTCTCACCAGAACACAGACAAAGTTGGAGCATCGGGGGGTCTTGCACTCTGCTGCAACTGACAAACAACTGCAAGCAATTACACCTGGACACGAAATCTCTAGAAGCTCCTGTTTATCTGGAGATTCAATGCTAAGGTATCTAGACAAAATATCTACCATGAAACAGAAAGCTGTGTCCTAACAGGCCCTTGTGTGAAAGTAACAGGCACCCACACGACAAGAATGCAGAGAGGTGAAGGACTCTGCATGTAATCTATCCCCTATCACACTCAAATTGACCACAAAAAGATTGCAAGAACTGGCGATAGGGCCAAGAGACCTTTGACTGCTATGAGAATCAGGGTAATTTGGAAGTCTCTAAAGACTGACCCACTTGTAGCTACAGGAGGATCTCATCCTACATAAGAAATGGTCAACGCTGGACAAAAACACCGCCTAAATTTCCCCCTAAAAATGAATTTCCCCAATTTACAAACAGTATGGCAGCTAATAATGGCCATGGTCAGTGCTCTTACCTCTTTGTGATCTTCTACGACGCTGAGCAAAGTGTCAATTGTGTTTAGGATTCCCATAGCAGTTACTGCTTTGTCATCACTTCCCTCCTCATCTGGTCCTGTCTGAATGACCTGATTAAAGGTCATGGCCTGAAATCGAGAAATGTTGATCAATGATATGCACGCGCTCTAAATATAAAGTTACCTTATAATGAGACTTTCAGTAACTGTAAAGCAAGCCATTTACAACCTCTCACTTGTAGTTCTGTAGAGCCTAGCATCACAGCTGCATCAGCAATCAAAAGAAGCATAGTGTTCATGTGTCCGAGAGGTTGGAGGCTGGTCAGTGGTGGGATCACCGAGATGTCACTAGACCAGTACTATGATCTCATATTGATGTCTGGCTGCAGGTGGAGTGTGTATGGAGCCGCCAGCAAGTAAAACACAAGCAAGCTGCTCCACAAATCACAGACAGACACTGTCCACACTGGCCTGCAGCCATTGTAAAGGTCCTAAACATATCTAAAGTTTCTGATTCAGAACAATACACAAAGTTACCGAAACAAGCAACTCACCAGGTGCTGCGTCATCTCCACAGCGATGGGTGTCACTTCCTCGCTGTATTCACAGATCATTTTCTGAATCACATTGGTGAGGTCATCATTCTCAGTCTCCCTGATTATGTGAAGTAAAGCTTGCATCACAGGTCGAATGTAAGGTGCAATATATTCCTTAGCTATAAAGAATGAACAAACATTTTCTGTGTGAGTATATTCACTTATGCACATCGAGTGGTTACGATGCATGCTTCCTCAAATATTATAAGCAGTTTTACTGAAGCAGGACAAGGTTTAAACGAAAGCTACAATGAGGAAGATGATCTCAGACCCAGGGGAACACTTTAGCCATTTCTATCTTACTAGGTAATGTGGAGCTTCCAACTGCACATCCCATCTGTTTAAAAGGATATTAGGGGCTCCCTGCTACATCCCCCTACAGTTGCCCCGAGGGTGCAGTAAAAATTGCACTGCCAAACCACCTACTTAATTTGTCTGGCTCAAGCGGCACCAGTGATTTGTCAGGTTGACTTTGAGGCAAAGAAAACAGCATTTATAAAAAAATAAATAAATAAAGCTTGGTGTAAGAGAAAAGCTAAGTGATATCCAATAAGAGGATTGTTATTTTTCAATACGTGTTCAATCACAGCCAGGATACACAGATAAACAGCTCGGTTACCTTTTTCCTGATTGCTGATAAGAACTTGAAGAGCAATGGCAGCTTCTACTTTAACAGGCATCTCCCTGTCGTCAATGAGACACCGCCTGGTCAGCTCCAGGGCAGTCTGTAGATTTTGGTCAATCTTAAACTTTACTTCACAGAAATAGTGAAGAACCCAGCAGGCCTGCAGAAAGAACAGAATTCAGAAAAGGGCTGGAAAACACTTTCTACATTCTTATGTGTCTGAGAGATTGGAGGCTGGCCAGTGGTTGGATCATCCAGCAGATGTTACACTAGACCAGTACTATGATCTCATGATTGATATCTGGCTGCAGTTTGGGTGTGTATGGAACGGCTGGCATGCAAAACACAAGCTAGCTGCTCCACAACTCACAGACTGACACTGTGCACACCAGACTGCATCCATAGAATTTAGTTCTTGTGAAGACAGCTGAGAAATCTGGCACACATCCCAACTTTAAACATATAGCTCTGCATACATGTATATTCAGAGTAAATACATGCAACGGAAGCTCGCTATCTAGCAGCTAGTAAGCACTGTGAGCTCGCTCAAAACAGATTACTATAAAGCAGTGGTTCTTAACCAGGGTTCTATCGAACCCTAGGGGTTTGGTGTTTCGGTCTCAGGGATTCGACGGAGCCTCCGCCACAGAGGTCAATACACACCTG
>JAKJJM010111982.1:0-10154 GCA_021901965.1 Pipa carvalhoi
TTCTGTGTATATTCTATTTCTATGTCACCTTGTCCCTAGGTCATGTTGTCACTTAGTCGCAGTCGCCATTGTCACTTTTGAATGAATAGTTGCCTTACGCAACATTGGAGCCCTTCTATCAGCTCCCCCAATTCACCACTCTGAAGAGGTGAAGTCAAATAGGTGAATTTGGAGCAGTTCCCCTAGTCGTATTCCACTCCTCCGCTTAGTCAATAGTAGAAGTACACATGCATGCAAAGTGATGCGAAGAGCTCCATAAGATTGAAATATCGTAGTTGCTCAAATTGGTCACACATTTGACACTTCGTAGAGTTTATTCAGTAAGCGAACATGGGGAAGTTGTGAATAGATGTGAATTGATAGTCTCAGTATTAAAGGGGCGAAGATGGAGCACACTGCCATGTTTTATTGCTATGGGGTACAGTTTTTTTTCTTAAAGGGACACAGTTCATTCGTTAAAATATCCACTCTTAGTGGATATTAAAATGTTTACTTGCAGTAAGAAACATTATAATTGAGAAACTACAGGAAAGGAAAAAATATACAAACTTTAAGACGGTTTGTGAATATATTGTATATTTTTGTTTGTAAAAGTCATGGCTTTACAAGGTTTCCTTGTGATGACCCTTCCATGCAGATAAAGGTTTTATTACCAGAAGACCACAGGAATGTGTGCCATCCTGCAGGTCCCTTGCCATGATATGGTGGTATTGCTTTGAATACCTCACTAGTCTATGAACAGTTTTGCCACAAATGGTTTTGGTTCTTTACATTTTGTCTCCATTTCATCAGCTCTATTTGCCATCCATTCCTTAATGACACTTCAGACAGTGGACGTTGCAAGCAGGAAGCATTTAGAGATCTTTTTATAGACTCCCCCCGGCTTTGTAGGAGTCAAGTTATCTTTATTTTCAGATCCTTCGTTAGCTGCTTGAGAGGAGCCCATGGCTGCTTAACGTAAGCACAACACCCTGAGAGGTTTGAAGTGTCAGTGAAATTATTAAGCTCTGGAATTTTCCTTCTGTGATACGGATTAAGACCCAAGGAGTCGATTCAATTTTTAGACGTTAGAAAAACTTTCGCCGGTGATTCCATTGGAAGGACGGCCAGACTTTTCGGCACATGCCACATCTTTTCTCATTTATATTTTCCAGTCTGGTGTATTCAGAAAATGAACATTAAACTGCGCACACATAAAAGTCGCAGTAATGCAGCGGCTGAAAGCTCTGTCAAATTGGCTAGTCCCCAGATGAATCCACTTTGTTTATCTAGATAACTGGCATTTTACCAGCCCTTAGTCCAAAAATAAAATAGGGGATAACCTGATAACGCACCTGTTTTTCTTTCTTGTGTTTATTCATGTTTACCGTGGCATCGATCTTGTTTGAAATGAGGCTGTGTGAGTGCACATAAGAGACGGCTTTTCAGAAGCCAGATATTCTGTTTACTTTTTTTCCCCTCCACATTGGCTTCAGCATGAAACTAAAGAAGGTATCTTTCCATGTAACAAGTGTTTATTCTCCAAGTGCCTGGAAGGCATGGCAGCTCTGTTTGAAAAGACTCTTATATAGGCAAGAAATGCAGAAACGATAATGAAAACTTTCAGGAATGTTGCAACGGATTTGTTTCGCTTTGTAAAGTTAATAGGTGCTCTTCTTTGGTTTGAAATCCTCAGTAGTAGAAGGCTTACTGTTAAACGTGTGGTCGTTTTCAGGTTTTTATGTTTTGACCCTCATGGTTACTCTGCTTGCAATTCCAATTCCAGAATTGCTGGGAAAAAGAACTGTATCCAGTTGTATATTAAAGGGAAAATAAAGCTCATTTTATCTAGGGGTGATTCTTAAGGGGGTGATACTTACCAATTGAGGTTTTACTCTGCAGCGCTGCCTCCTGCTGCCACTATTGAACTGGTTTCTCTTTCTGCTTGTGAACATGCTCAACTCCGTAAACAAACTTTAGTTCCTCTTTAAGTTCCCTAATGGTCATAACTGGTCATACAAGACATCATAAAATACTTCAGGGTTTCTCTGTTAACATGGGCCAGATTGGCATCCAATCCCACCATGCAAAAACAGCTCAACCAAAGACTTGTACTTGTTCAAGAAACAAGCAGAGGTTGTCCTATATTAACGCAATCCTAAAGCACCAATGTTGATCTTTTAACCCTCCAGCTGTTGGTTCAGTACAAGATACTGGCAGTTCTAGAACAACAGCTGGAGGAACTTATGTCCTAGAGCTTTGTGGATGGCTTTGTACTTAAATGGCTGAATATCTTAAAAGACCAGCCATGCCGATCTAAATCTAAATGGCAAATGTATTTTTCTGGTGTTACTGGACCTTTTACAGTTTTCCTCAGTTTAATCTGGAATATAGAATATTTTGTAGTTGAGTTAATAGGCTGTATATACTCAGGAACATAGAGATGTGCAAGGGTATTGGGAATTATGTTGCTTTCTGTATGGTCCTTTTACAATAAGGTTATTTGTGTCATACTGCAAAGGCAGTGAGGCGACTCAGTGGTTGGCATCTGCACGGAGCAATTGAGGGTTATTTATCAAAGCCGAATAAAAATTTGACTGGTTTAATGCAAAACAGAGCTGAAATATCTATATTGCCGATATTGATATTTATAAAGCCCCGTTAAGGCTTTTTTTTATTGCTGAAAAGTGTTCACCTATTTTTAGAAATGGTCGGTGATATTGATCAAAAACGGTACAGCGCAAAGTGTGGAGTTTTTAACACATCCGTATTTATTGATATTTATATTTTTCAATATATAAACTGGCTGAAACAAAAAGGGCACCGATCAAAAAATATTGATGATAATGTGTTGATTAGCAGTAAAATGGATGGAACAGGTCAGTAAATATCCCCCTAAGGGGGTCATTCCGTAAAGTCTGAAGTCTAAAGACAGTCGTAATAGACTGCTACTGTCGCAGTTGAGGCTTTATAATGAGAATTTTGTTGCAGTCGCGACTTTACAAAAGAAATGTCAAAGCTGGAACTTTAAAAAAATTGTCGCAGTCGCGACTTTATAATGGGAATCCGCTGTCTGTGAATTTGACGGTCAAATTCTCACTTTACAGAATGACCCCCTAAATCTTCTTCCCCTACTTGTGGGCTTATTCCAGACACTCCAGTTTCCTCCATTTCAAAAACATGCTGGGATAATTGGAGACGGACTGAATAGGAGAATAGATTGTAAGCTCTGCAGGGACAGGGACAGAAGTGAATGTTTGGTTAATTTCTGTTAAAGGCTGTAGAAGATATCAGCTCTGTATAAATATACACAAATAAAACGCTTTTAATGTTAAATTCCAATACTGAAAACACATCTGGCTCACTCCCATTGTCCTATTACAGAAAAACTTTCCTTCGAGTTTGAGTCAAAGAAAGATGTGACATACCTAAAAAGTGAGATATTGTACAGTTGTACCTGCTGATTTAAATGTGGGGGTCTGCTGTTTCTGGGAGACTGATTTGAAAGTTATCAGAAATAAACTATGGTTTTGATGATATTCTCACGTTCAGTATCCTTTTTACAGAGCATTTAGTTACCACATAATGTAACCTCCATATACAACAGCATCAATAGTAATGTATATCTAAAGTATTTCCAAACATGAAAGACCAGCTCTACATCTTGTTTTAGAAAAAGCTATGTAACCTTTAGGATCCTATTTCCATTGTTTTTCAGAGGAATGCCTCTAAGGAGAACCCTGTCAAGGAGCTGTTTTTGTTTAAATACAGAATTTAAGATTAAAGATCTATGAGATCAGAACAGCAGAACAAGGAGCCTCCTGTTAGAATTTTTTGGTCCTTTTCACCCCTGACGATCTCTGCTTTTCCGACAGCTTACACTCCTTCAGTGCACAGTGGAAACACATGCACAGAAACCCAGTTAAATTGGAATGGGGATTCTCTGCATGCATGTACCTGTGGGGGACTCCTGTCGCTGACAAATAGGCATGGTTCTCTGAAGACAGAGGACAAAGTACATCAGGATGCTTCTTGTTCTGCTGGACAAGGATCAGTAAGTTAACCTCTTGCTTCTAAACCAAAATTGCCCTTTAGTTTTTCTTTAATGAGTCCCACTGAGTCTCCTTGGTTGGGCATTGAGTTGCCTCTATCCCATAGTTCTGTCTATCTCATCAGGCTTCATGAATTTTGCCTTACCTAAGACTTATCTAATACAGCTGTCTCTATGTAGAGTTCCTTAGGGATTATGGAACCATGAATCTTCACATGTTGCATCAGGTTGTCATGCTTCCTTCCCATGTGTTCAGTACTGAAAGCTAACCAGACCGGGCAGAGATCTATAAATCCTTTATATGCAGTGATTACCTATACCTGTTTTTTTTTTTTTTTACTTAACTTTATATTAAACCCATCTTGGAAAGTGTTGATAGAATTGACATCACTCTAATGCAGAGGTTACCCTGAAAATGAATACTTGGTATATTCTGCTAAATCAGAGTAAACTTAAAATCTAGCGGTTTGTTTCAAGTGACAGGTAGATCAATAAGTTACCTGAGGCAGCCCTAGATAGAATTACTGATTTTATCCAGTAGTTGTAAATAGCAGGGCTGTGGAGTCGGAGTCGGAGCCCATTTTGGTGGAGTTTGAGTTGGAGCTAGGGGAAATTGAGGAGTCGGAGTCGGAGCTTTGGCTTACCGACTCCACAGCCCTGGTAAATAGAAGACATCTGCACTGCATAATAGAAAACCCTCTGTTTTTGTTTTGTTGTGGTTTTAATAGGCAAAAAACAAAGTAGCATGGCCTTTCTACAACAACACAATTAGCTGGAAGCTTCTGTGCTGATAGTAAAGACAGCCTTCTTATTCTTTAACAATACATAGTAGCACTGGAATTTACATGCAGATCCTGTAATCCTTAGGGCGAAAGTTATTTAAGTCGGAAAGACCGCTATCGGTCTTTCCGACATTCTCGCGGGACGTGATCTCGCGAGATCCTCCCGCAAGAATTTCGATTTCCGTTTTCTGGAAATCGGATCTTTCGACTGAAACTTTTAGTAGCCATAGGACTTATGGCTACCTTTCAGTCGAAATACCCGATTTCCAGAATACGTAAAAATCGAAATTCCCGCGGGAGGATCTCGCTAGATCATCTCCCTCGAGAATCTCCCAAGCTTAAGCCCGAAAAGACTCGAATCCGAGCATTCAAGTCTTTTCGGGCTTAATAAATTTCACCCTTAATGTTATAAACAGCTAGTTCTGACATCGGTACTATTTATAAACATGATATTGAAACATCTTGATTCTTCATCTTATCCAAGACTAACTTTATCAGCATTTCTCCAACTGCCACTGCAGCACATAATTTTAAGTAAAGTGTAAGGACAAATAAACAACTGGTCATACTGCCTTCCACTAATACCTCCTGTGGGTGACATTGGCATCATTGGATTTGTAGTCTTTCAAAATAAGCTAGAGTATAATATTTGAACCTTTAATGAAAGTATTCTAGGTGATACAATGGCAAAATCAATAGCTGAATCTAGAAAAGAAATACCGTATTTTCCTGCGTATAAAACAACTGGGCGTATAAGACGACCCCCCCAACTTTTTCAGTTAAAATAGAGAGTTTGGGATATACTCGCCATATAAGACTACCTCTCTTTCAACGCACACCAGTAAACTTGGAATAGCAAAACTATAACGTAGTGCAGCATAACAGAACAGTCACTTAAAGCAATCCTGGATATAAGTTGAACTGTAACACACAGCACCCATTAGTAGCAGCTCCAAAACAGGAATTGGGCAGACGTTGCATGGAAGCAGCTCAGGAATAGAGGATCCGGGGAGTTGCTGTTCAGAAGCAGCCTAGAAACAGAAGATCCTCTCAGAAGACAGGAGAGACACTGCACACAGGCAGCTCAGCAACAAGGATAGGGTCAGACGCTGCAAACAGGCTGGTGCCGAACTTGACAGAAGCAGTAGGTGCATGCTGTGTAAAGATTTACTGAAGAGCTGACACTCAGGAACAGGATACTTGAAACACAAACCAGAATGCTTGGCTGAATAGCTGACACTCTAAGGAGCAGATCCCTTTAAGGCAGACTGGAAGCTTAACAGAACTTGAAGCAGGATACACAAAATGGCTTCCAAACGCCAAGCAAAACAAACAGGATCCTTCCTCTGGTAATGTTAGTTACTTTAATGATCGAGCAGTGCTCAGCTATTTGAATTTGCTGCCGCTGACATCATCCGTGACGTCAGCGGCTCCAATTGGCTAGTCCAAACAGAAAGTGCTGGGGAGAGCTGATACTCTTCAGTGGCTGCCTGCATACAGCCGACAGTGTAACGAGCGGTGCGCTCCTGCAAGCACCACTCGTTACACTGCTATAAAAGACCATACCCAGCGTAAAAGACAACCCCCAACTTGAGGTAAGATTTTTTGGGGTAAAAAAGTCGTCTTATACGGTAACACGGTAAGAAAATCTGTTTTAGGAACTATGCTTATCAGGTGGTTAAACAGGTTTCAGAATGCCAATGTATTTTATTTTGTTTTTCAAATCAGCCTTTTGTATTATAAAGGATAATGTACCCGTTCTGTAATTTATAAGGATATTATAGTCACCTCGGAGTTCCCTGTATAACTCAGTCCATGTGTATTATAAAGTATAATATAACCCGTTCTGTAATTTATAAGGATATTAAGTCTCCTCGGAGTTCCCTGTATAACTCAGTCCATGTGTATTATCAAGTATAATGTACCCCATTCTGTAATTTATAAGGATATTAAGTCTCCTCGGAGTTCCATACCCTGTATAACTCAGTCCATGTGTATTATAAAGTATAATGTACCCATTCTGTAATTTATAAGGATATTATAGTCACCTCGGAGTTCCCTGTATAACTCAGTCCATGTGTATTATAAAGTATAATGTACCCATTCTGTAATTTATAAGGATATTAAAGTCACTTCAGAGTTCCCTGTATAACTCAGTCTATATGTATTATAAAGTATAATGTACCCCGTTCTGTAGTTTATAAAGATATTAAGTCTCCTCGGAGTTCCCTGTATAGCTCAGTCCATGTGTATTATAAAGTATAATGTACCCGTTCTGTAGTTTATAAAGATATTAAGTCTCCTCGGAGTTCCCTGTATAGCTCAGTCCATGTGTATTATAAAGCATAATGTACCCGTTCTGTAATTTATAAGGATATTAATAGTCACCCAGAAGTTCCATACACTGTATAACTCGATCATAGAAATCCTCAGTGACTATTAATATCCTTATAAATTACAGAAAAAAGTATATTATCCTTTTTTTTTTTTGTTTACTTAGTATTTTGGTAAATATTTATCAAGGGATAAAATTAGAGCTGTATAAATTAATCTAAAAGAGCCATTCTCTGGGTTTCATATTTATTACTGCCATTTTGTGCCTCAGTAGAACACAATGGAAACTATTAGCCAAGGACTGCAGTTAAATAGTGCTAAACTATATCCAAAATATCCTTGGAGTATTTTGGTTTTACTCCGAAAGAACAGCCATACGCACCCTATCTATTTCTAGAGTCCCTAACTGGTCACTATAAAGCCCTTTCAATCAGTTAGCAGTGCACACACACATAATATCTCTTATCTGGATGTTTGCCTTTAAACATGTGAGTGGGAGCTGCTATGCTGCTTGCCTCATGTAAGGTTAATCTGAAAAGTGGTCATAGACAGATAATGCTGTTGCCATGGTTTTAAAGAGATTTTTTTTAGGCTTACCTCTGATATTTATAAATACAAACAGGCAGAGAAGGAATAGAGAGAGAATTCATTCCAGTATCCTATTGTTGATTTAAAGTAGATTAAATCATAAGGAAGTATTTTTATAGAGATTTTCTTTCATGCTATTTAATGGAGCCAAACCACTTTATTTCAAGGCAGTCATCATAGTCACCAAACCCATACTGAGACACCAGAAAACTAAACAAATTGTTCAGAGGTAAAGTGACTTGGCATTGGGAATTGCACTGGTTCCCCTAATGCATCTGATCGTCAGTTAACTGGGCTACTGCAGATGTAATTATTTAACCATAATTGTGATTGGATTTCATGGATTGCATCATCAGTGCAAGTTTTTGCTAGTTTTAGTGATTTTCCAGATGTGTGCCACACGGGCAGTTATGTTCCCCGTGACTTTTTCCTGAAAAAAAAAAAAGACATCATCGCCACTATTTCCCCTTAATTATGTGTCTGGCTTTTGCGTTAAGGAAGAATGGGTCACCAGGAGATTAATCAAGCATCAGACCACACATTTATTGACGTTTTAACAGCAAGAGTGTGCCTTAAACAACTCCAAGAGACATCAGGGCTATTGAGATGGTATTTTTATAGTCTAATTTTTTTAAATGTCAATCCCATGATAACAGGGGGACACTGCCAGAACCCAAGCTATGCCTTTAAAATTGGAGACGCCTGGCCAGCCTCAACTATGCTGAAGTTTTGACTGTGTATTCCAAACATTAGCTGGACCTTCCCAGCCATTAGATAGGGGGATTTTGTGAGCTGAAGAACAGCAAATGGGACAAGGGACAGGCAAGGCTGGACATTCATAAGCTGATTACTAATTAACTTATTTAGCCCCTGAAATAAGTGATCTCTATATGCATTGTGTTTCTGCTTCTGCGCTGTGCTGATATCTTTAAAGGGACATTCATGTAATCAAATGAAAGTTACCCATACCCATTTATACTATACTCTAGGGGCGAAATTTAATAAACTCGGAAAAGCCCGATTTCGCTTTTCCCAGTTTATTCCCGATATCACACGATTTTATTTGATCAATATTTACAAACTGATACTTTTCGATCGAGTTTTTCGTTTGAGTTTTTTGATGGAAAGGTAGCCTTACTTTACATTCGTAGTATGGCTACCTGTCCATTGAAAAAATGTAATCGAAAAGTTTCAGTGGGTAAATATCGATCAAATAAAATTGCGCGAGATCTTGCGGGAATAAAAGCGAAATCGGGCTTTTCCGAGTTTATTAAATTTCACCCTACATCTGCTCGCCCAGAAATGATGAGCATTTTCTAGAAGCTATATTACATTTTAAAAATAGATATACTTTAAATCTGCAAAGTTTTCGACAGGCAACTCCCTGTAAATATGTATTGTTTCTAGTTCCATTGAAAACCAATAACACTGGATGGATATCTTTTTCTACAGTGTGTTAAAGATGTCTGCAGTCATCAAGGACAAATGCAAAGGCAAACAATTCCGGAATTCAGCATCAAAGATAACATTTACACGTCCCGTGTATAAATAAGTACTGTGCCAATACAAATGGGGAATGTTCCTTTTTGTGCTGTTACGGGCCCGTTAGGTTGATCCCTGGTCGAGTGATTTCATTTTCAGTTGAACTCAGATGATACATATTCATTAATTTGGCAAAGAAACCTATAAAGGGAAGGTACAAGTGTTGTGAAATAATATTAATATTTGTATAAACATTTCAGTGTGTTCGGAACTAAATGCACCTTATGTATAATGCATATGGGATATTTTCCTTTTTTTTTTTTTTTTGTCTAACCATTTAAAGGGCCAGTAATACAACAATAATGAAGAATACCATTGGTTTAGTATGGCAGGTATCCCTACCTATTAAAAATGTTCTCCTTGAGGTAGAATTTCAGATTTTTTGTTTTCCTTTTTGATTTGTGTTTTGTCCTTTCAGCAGGTTGCAGACATCTTTTATCACTTAACTAAAGAAATCCCTCAGCCAGTCCCATTGTTTCTATGGGATTTTAGATCATTCATATCAATGAAGGTCCCAGTTGATAAAAGATGACAGCAATCCAAACAAAGAGAAAACAAAAAAAAAAAAATCACAAATTAAATGTCGAAGAGAAGATTCTTACTGTTACTACCGTGTTTCCCTGAAAATAAGACCCAGCTGCAGTAAAGTATGAGAAATATACTGTACTGGTACCGTGTTTCCCTGAAAATAAGACAGGGTCTTCTATTAATTTTTGTTCCTAAAGATGCGCTAGGTCTTATTTTCGGGGAAACACAGTACCAGTACAGTATATTTCTCTTACTTTACTGCAGCTGGGTCTTATTTTCAGGGAAACAAGGTACCAGTACAGTATATTTCTCATACTTTACTACAGCTGGGTCTTATTTTCAGGGAAACA
>JAKJJM010112120.1:0-11986 GCA_021901965.1 Pipa carvalhoi
CATATTATGGAAATCGGTGTTTCTCGATTTCCATAATATGGAAATCGGGTACTTGTACCGATCCGTAGCCATTGATTAAAATGGCTACGGATTTTTTCGGTACCGGTCTTTCCGACTTTACTAAATACCGGTGCTAATGTTAATAGTAATGCAGCAAGTTTGCATACCTCTCAATGTAAAATCATTAAGGCTTTTAAAACTCTCATGCACGCCTCGATATTAGTATTATACTCTAATCTTCTTCATTCCTTCAAATAGAACATTTCTAGGCCTTATTGTAAATTGATTATCTTTGCTTATTTTCCAAACTGATTTTCTTTGATGTTTGGCATGACATCACAATGGATATTGCTTTCAATCATACAGCCGTTCATCATTTAGAAGGCATTTATAATGTATACTCTAACCCATAATTCGAGGCATTATATGAACATAATATAATTCTATAGGATTTGCTGGCGATATTGATCTGAAGGTTACAGTGATATTAGGAAAGTGGACCTCATACTGTTTTCTCTGTTAGGCACATTTGTTCGTGTCTACCTTCATCTAATCACATTATCCATTATATTCATTGGAATGATATAACATCAACAAAAATGAAACCTCAGTCAATGACATTATTTACAGTTTCTTCATCACAATGAATAATATAACAGAACGATTTTAAAATCTTCAGTTCCTGAGTGATACCTTTAACTGTAATAAGGTACAGGCTCTGTGCCTAAAGATAATTAAGCTCAAATTTAATTGTGAAGTGTATATTATTCAAGCGTTGAAGCAGTCTGTCTATAAATTGGAAATTAAGACTTTATAGCCTGCACCTCTAATGATGATGTTGCATTATTCAGTTTACCTGCAAGTATCATTATATGTAAAGTATATCTAGTGTTAGTTGTCAGGGTTAGCTTAAAAACATGCTTTCTTTAATGTCATAACAATAGCAGGTATCGCCTTCTATGTACGGAGGTTTTGCATTTAATCCAAAGCAATAATTTAGAAGGTTAGATTCTCTTCCAACAGAATCTCAGGCCTGAACTGTCACAATCACATAATTCAATAGGCTGTAATAGGATATTACAAAGAATGTTTTCATTATAAGTGCAGAATAACACCTTAGTGATACCCTGCTGATTTCAGTGGTGATTACCCCAATCTGCTGTCAGAGTCAAAAGCAAAGAGCATCAGCACAAAGACAGATAGTTACAGAGCAAGCCAGCACAGAGACTCGGAGATAGTGACTTATTATATTGCAATTAAAATAAATCCATGAACCAAGACACTCATCTCTGTTAATTTAGAACCCATAAATGACAATATTTTTACACTTAGAAAAGTTATTCAGGCCTCTCAAATGGAAAGTTCAACAATCTCACTGCTCTTACAGCAAAGAACCCCCTTTCTATGTTCTTTATTTCAGAACTGGAAATTGCCCCCTTGTTAAGGTTACAGCCTTGGTAAAAATAGATCATGGAAGAAGTCTCTGTATTGACCCTTAAGATATTTATATATGGTTTTGGGTCACCCATAAATGTATTTTCTTCTAAACAAAATAAAAACCATTTTTGCTAATCTTCCTGGGTACTCTAGTCAACCCATTCCATTTAGTATTTTTGTTCCCCACCTTTGAACCTGCTTAGTTCTGCTATGCCTTTCTTGGACATTGATGTCCAAAACTGTACACAATATTCCATGTGTGGTCTGACCTGTGGTGTGACATCTATGCCACTTTTGAAGAACTGCATGATCGTATTGCTTTGGCAGTGGCTTTTTGACACTGGTTGTTCAGTTAAGTTTACAGTCAACTAAAAATCCTATCACACAACAGATTCTTTCTGTTTCCAACTCTACAAGGAAAAATATCTATGAACTGATCTCATGGGGAAATGAGCATATAACAGAATTATACTATGGGTGAAATTTTCACTGCAAAAACAGGCAAAGAGGTTGAACATTAAGTTTTTGTGGCGAAAATGTCTGAAAAATGAGCTAAAAATGGGCAAAAAGCATGCAAAAAAGGTCAAAGACATAATTTAGACCTTTTTGCCCCCTTTGCACCCATTTTTCATCCGTTTTCATGATGAAAAATGGTCAAAAGATGGGGACAAAAATGGGCGAAAAGTCAAAAAAATAATTTTCGACTATTGTAAATTTCGTTCTTTGTTTTTAAATGTATGGTCAGTGCAAATAAACACAGAGAAGTACATGCATGGTGGTCAAGACATGAAGAAAAGGAGAATCCAAAATGGGATGAAGTAAATATAGTTTGAAAAATGGAAGCAAAAGAGAGAGAGAGAGATGACAGAAAAGAGAAAAATAGGTGTTTATGGAGATAGAGTAGAATTGATGAAGAGATGGAGAGAAGTGTGAGAATTTTTGCAAAAATTACAATTGCAAGAGTTGTCGACAAAGCCTCTACATTACACTACATTTATAGTAACATATCCATGAAAAATCTGGTCCAGATCACTGCTAAAGAGCAAAACCCTTTGATTGTCCAGATTACATCAGTTCAATACATCTTGATGAGATCATTCATTTCTAAATATAGCAAAACAATCTGCCCCATCGACCAATAAGAATTTAGGCAGTGCAAGTTCTCTAAGGGAGTCATTCTGTAAAGTAAGAATTCAACTGTCGAATTGACAGCGGATTCCCATCATAAAGTTGTGACCGCAACAATTTTTTTAAAGTTCCTTTTGTACATTTCCTTTTGTAAAGTCACGACTGCAACAAAATAATCATTATAAAGTCGCGACTGTGACAGTAGCAGTCTAATGCGACTGTCTTTAGCTGGCAAATTCAAACCTTTACACAACAATTCAGACTTTACAGTATAACCCCCTAAAAGTCTAGCACAGAATCAAATTAAATTAAAAATAATTTGGCACTTTGTTATAACTACAATGGGACCTACAGAAGCATTGTACGGTAAGTAACAGAATTTTTCAAAACGCTGCAATAATTAATTTATATAGTAATAGAAATATAAAAATCTTTTGGGGGACATAGTGAGTAGAAAGATACTATTAAAATGAACTCCACAAATTCATGTTTGATGCATTGCTGTTTAGTAGGTGTGTGTGCATCAATGACATTGTAGACCTATATTTATTTATATAGATCCGACCTACTTTAATATATAGCGTAATAAATACAATGTGTTAATATATGCAGGTTCTGCAATATTCTTTACAGAATGTAAATATAATCGTCAATTGGTTGCAGAATAGGACAAGAGAGCAGAAGATAAAACTTTGCCTCATTTAATTAGTGCACAAAGAATTGCAGAGAAATACTATTCCATTTGATGTTCCACAAGTGAACACATTTGTTATTCTACTCATTAATCTTTTTCTATCCTCTTCTTCATATCATATGCCATAATCTCTAAAATAGAAGCAGCTCCTAGTAAATATTAGTTCTACCTGTTTTCCCCCCAGAGTCATGGATAATTTTGAATTATGATTATTGAAGAATTGGAATGTAAGTAGTAAGCTATAAATACCAAGAAAGAAAGAAAGAGAATTGTGGAATTGTTCTAAGCCCTTCTTTCATGATTGGAAACATTTTAATAGAAAAAAAAGTGTAATCCATTATATTGTATATCTTGTTACCTATTTCTGAAAATTTAATTTAATTCATTTGTCCTATCCATGCTATTCATTAGGGCGTCTTTAGCAGTTCTTTGTTAAGGCCTATTTTACCAATTATTTGAATTTCACAATAGCTCTCCTTTTATTGTCATTACAATACTATTCTCCCCTTTCTCTCTTTAGTTAATTTAATGGATAACTTAAGAAAATGAGACAAAAAAGGTAAAATGTGCATTTTAAGAATTTATAATTTTTTTAATAACTTTAAATCCTATTTATATTTTTTTGACTGCAAACTCCAAATTCTAGGAAATTCAAGAGCAATGTTGGAGTTTGAATACTTATATTATACTATAATATGTTATATTATTACATTCCTGAAAGACTCCTATGTCAGCTATTAACAGCATGGCCAGTTTATTTAATCTCCATGCCCAATTAAAATTTTACTCTGCCTCTAGGGGGCTTATCTATCTCAAAAACTATCCATACAGTAACATTATATAACCAAGATAACATGTTGGATCCAATGTGTGTTACAAATTGCATATCATTCAATTAAATAGTTGTTAATCCACCACTTTGTATGTATCAGTCAACCATGCAATCTGTCTCCTCTAATAAGAAATGTTAGAAAGAAAATTATCCTTTGTAGTCCTTGCCCTTTGAATCTAGAACTTTTAATAAACCTGTGAGTATCATATGAAAACGGGTCTGTGATACTCCTTTAAGTTATTAAAGAATGATAAATTCTTAAAATGCAATTGTTATTGTCTATTATAGTAACATTAGGTTACCAAATAAACAAATGATATTGTATCTTGTGTATATTTTGCTAATGATAGTTTAGACACCATGCAAAAAATTCAGTGCGTGAAGTCAAAATCTTACAGTTCACTACTGCAGGCCTATGGGCAATCATATTGATCCTGCTCACTTTGATAAAGGACCTTTCATTTGTTTGGCTATTCATTGACTATAGGGTATAAACAAAAGAACAATTCCCCATCATTATATCAAGTTGTGCATTTGTGCTGTTATTTCATGAACGCTACAGGTTTGATGAATGGGATGTTTCTAAGTCTATTCCCACAGTTAAAAGAAAATTAAGAAAACTGTTAAGAATGCGAGAAATTGAAACATTTCTACTGGATACTAGAAACATTAATAACCCGCATTGACAACTGTCTATCTTTTTGACCAATGTTCCGGTAACTGATGTCAAATTTCTGATTAACTTTTTTTTTGTGACATCACATAGACATTTTCTCACGCAGGACCTTAGCCCCAGATCCAAATATTGGAAGTGCATCATGCTTGCATTTAGGCTGTAAATTTTAACATTGCATTGCTGGTCTCACTGTACATACACATTGTACAACACACATTGGAATATTTTGATGTGTTGTGTTCTAATGACAAAATCTTACTTTAGAAAAATTAAGTAAATCAGCACTGCTGCACCTGTACACTACTATCAGAGGGTATGTCCTGCTAAATTATAGGATCTATCCTTTTTTCACACGAAGTTTAGAGGTTTAGGATATAATGCTCACTCTCTGACTGGAATTTAATTTACAGGATCTGACCTGTGCGACTCCCACATGTGAGCTTGTCTCTTTGATAGCCTCAGTTACTAAATCTCACAGCAAACTCAATACATTCATCCCTCGGCCATCCAGGTTCCCTCAATTGGGTTTCATTTCACGACTTAATGATTTCTAAAAAAACAACACGTCATATCACTCCCCAAGAAAATGCTTTTTTATTAGGTTAAACTGCTTAATTACATGGATTAACCAACACCCCTTTCTAAATCAGAAGGTGGTTAAGACAGCATCATATTGATGATCTACCATACTGTAATAATTGTAATTTACCATTTTTAAATATCAAATTTGATTGTTTACACATGGTTAAATGGCTCCACGATATTTACAGACACAAAATGAATTCACTTTCTCTCTCCAGATAGTGCTATTAAATGCTGTGTTCCTGACAGGAATGATATAAATTAAAGAAGTAATAGCACACACTCCTCCCAGAGAAGCAAATCATGTAACTAACTTTAAAAAACAAAATATATATTTCAATTTGGAATGATGTTTACTTAAAAAAGTAATGTGAATTTAAGCATAAAGGCTACAAATATGTATGTATGTAACATACAGTCTGAAGAAGTCCCTTTTCTTTGAAAACTGTCCCATGGAAAAGAATAGATTACAGCTTGGTAGAGATGTTATATTTTCTGGCTTAGATATATTTCTCTTTTTGATAAATGAGCAAAGTATATCCCTTGCGTTTACATAGTGGCGCCATTTCCACTAAATCAAAGTCTTGTCTTTGGGTGGAAAAAACCATTTGATAAATGAAGGAAGGAAAAGGAGGAGAGTTTTTAGTTTATCTGTCCCACCTTGATAAATATTTGCTTAGAATATGCTATTCTTGTACAGATTCTTCTTAAGAGTAAACTATAAGAAATAGATGAAAACTTCAATTATTTAACATCTACCAGATTAATAGACTTTAATATAATGAAGACTTATTTGTATCTTACTCCTTAAATTGTATTAAAAGTGTTCTATTTGCATCATGTTTTACCAACTGCTGGGTGTACTGTTGGTGGTACTAGAGGCTGGTAAATTAATTCACGTCAAAATTTGCTACCAGTTGTGAAGTTTAATGAGCTGACGTACATAAGCGCACCATTCATTCACATAATTCCATTTTTAATTTAAAGGGCACTACGTACTAATTGATTGTTTGATTTCTCCTGCAATCTTTGTTCCATTTATATTATCTTCAGTTTTTAATACCAGGATCAGTGCCAAATGTCCACTATTTATTTATTTTAGAATTCTATTTTTACTATACAGTTCTAATGCAAATGCACTTGAGAATTAGGTTCCCTAATTGAATTCACTTATTTCTATAAAAGACTTGCTAGGTCAACACTGTTGACATCTTACATGTCAAGAAAAAAACCTAGTGATTAATGTTTATGGTGAACTGGTAACAGTAAGGTAGGGGGTGTACCCACAATGAATTATATGCTTCAACACATATGAAACAACACTGGTAAATTACCAGCACCTAGTTCTTGGTTGAAGAAAATGACTATAAATTGGGGACAAATGTGTTTGAAGGCAAACAGGCTCAGTTCTATATATTGAACTAAGACTTGCTTGATTTCTGTTTACTTCTGTGGTGATTTGGTGAACATAGAAAGTATTGTCACACTAGGAAAGTTAATATGATCTTTACATCATACATTTTTATGCATTATGCTGTACACTTTTCAAAGTGTATATTTTACCTTTGTTTTAACTCACTTCAGCTTAGCTTTAATGTTACTGCTTAC
The DNA here is from genome assembly GCA_021901965.1 of Pipa carvalhoi. Taxonomy (NCBI): domain Eukaryota; kingdom Metazoa; phylum Chordata; class Amphibia; order Anura; family Pipidae; genus Pipa; species Pipa carvalhoi. The sequence goes on from JAKJJM010112120.1 coordinate 6,958, forward strand.
TTTATTTGTGATATTAATTTATACGTGTCATAATGAGTTATAAATTAAGTGGGATATAGGATAATTTATACAGTGGTCAAGAGCAGCCCTATTATACAGTGGTCAAGAGCAGACTAGAGCTAATAGACTAGTCTATACAATTTAGAGACCAAACATATAATCTAGCCATTTGCTAAAACAAAGTAGGTGTTCTAGATCGAAAGTAGATGCTCGGTACCTTTGGATTTTATTTTTGTGTGTGATAAAGACCCGGCGCATTAAACTTCTCTATGAAATTAATGTGATTTCTAACAAGAAAAATGACTTGTTTACTAAAAGGAATGTATATTTCCCCAAACTGTTTCCTGAGCTGAAATATAATTTAATTTTGGAGCTGGCTTAGAAAGCCAGTAAGCCACACAATTTGAAAAAAGAATAGAAACAAGTATTATTTCTGTTATATGAAAAGAATCTAAAATAAACGGTGCTCCCTTTGTTTTACTGTTTCTATGTATGTTTTTTAGTTAAACAAAAAAGGTTAACACAGTCTACCACTTGCCAAGGAATGGGGAGGGTTAACTAAGTGGGGAGTTACTATAAACAATACACGTGTCAAGTTCATGTGAACATATTGAATGCATTATTGTTTAGCACCAGGAAACAATGCACAAGTCCTCTGGACTGCAAAATGAAAATACATTTTGCTGCAGCCTTATAAAAAATGTTTTTCTTCTATAGTTTTATCATTTTGCGCTGGCATTTCGGCCCACAAGATACACCACATCAGTTGATTTGTCTAATCCCTTTAGGTTTAAACTGTCCTATTTTTAGATCTTAAGACTATAATGGTAATGTGCGTTCTTATTGAGCCACAGATCTCACATGCACTGGAGGCCATTTTGATTTCCCTAAAGACACGTGAAACACAGGTTTCTTCAGTATAACTATCCTGGGAGACAATAGTTCTCTAAAGTTACAAAATAAAATTGTACTGTTCCAATAAATATAAAAGTGACACAAAAATTGGTACCCAGTTATATCCTGTAAGAACATGTATAGGGCGTATGATGAAGAAAGTAAAACAATATTTCCAAATAAAATATCCATTTATCTTTTTAATAATAGTAAATTTAATTTAAATATCAGAATACTAATATAAGTTGGTAAATAGTGCTATTGTTTTTAGTGAAACGTTCCTTGTCTGACCTGCATGTATCAGTAACAAAGGGACATAAGAAAAAAACAATTCTTTTTTGATAGATTTGGATTGTATTTATATAGCGCTGATATATTACGCAGCGCTTTGCAGAGATTCATCATTCACTTCAGCATTATGGAGTGGTAACCTATCTAATGCAAAGAACAAATAAATTCCTATCTTCATACTGAAGACTGGACCCTATATCAACCCCGAATTAAATGATTAATGCCAGTGCAAATATATTATATGCTTTGCTAAACCACCAAGAAAACCTTATCATTTCCCTCTAGGTGCCTCCATCAATTTTGTAAGCAAAACATTATTGAGAGATGTAAGGAATGACCTTGTGTACATAACCACTTTTTTTTATAAATTGACCATAACTCCACCTCTCTATAGGTTTATGGCTAATTTAAATAAAATTTTCCATTCACTTTTTTTTACATTATCTAGTTATATTGACCTCCTTTAAGTCCACAATGTTCTCTATTTCTGAGTCACAACTCCAAACTGCATTTATTTAAAATAAGATCTATTAAATACTGTATACGACAGCAGAATCACATATCCTTCTTTGTATTATATAACGTTTATAGAACGATGAATCTCTTTGATTGTTCTAGCTGTTGTTGAAGCTGTTGTTGACAGACACTCAGCTGACACCGTCTTAGTCTTTTATCTAAAGCACACCAAGATTCTTTTCCATCAGGGATTCCCTTCACCCATGTAAAAATAATAAGTCTGCACAATACCAGTGGAAACTTTTTGTTACACTCTACAATTTACTAATCATTTTATCTTGCCCAGTTCGATGTTGATTCTTTTTAACTAAAAAGAAATGAATCCTTATTCTGATCAAGTCAAGCTCTTTTTTACAGCTGTGTTTTGGAAATTTGGAGAAATATGGAGATTCTTCATGCCATAGAGTCTAACCAAGATATTTCCATTGTGTAGACAATGCTAAATATGGAAAAAACCACATAGCCCAAACACATGTTAGTTTTACTCAATGATGAAGGAACCCAGCATACATAATCTATGGCTTAATCTAGTCCATGACATGCTTTGAAATTTCTCTTCAAATTTAGGAAAGGATTTCTGACCATGCGCTATGTTTTAAGATAGTTGGTTTCCAGCTTGCAACTATAGTCACTCCATCCAGGTAGTTTCCTTGTTTCCTTGCCTTATAAATGAGACGCTATGTGCCAGCTTTTTAATCCTCACCAGCAGTTACATCTGTGGTTTAGTAGTAAGAAACATAAATGTGAACCTTGATCTGGCACCTAAGCTTTAGGTTTCACATATGTGCTTCATATTCTCATTGTGCCAGATACTTGCTCTTATGTGATGCTAATGCTCTTTTATTCTGTGTTAGGTAGAAGGTTAATCTGGGAAGGTTAATATTGGGGCTGCAACCTAGGAGTTCCCACACAGAAAAGGCCATACCCCTCCCTGGGATTAACCATCAAAAAATGTCCACTAAAGCATAATGGTAATCTCAGGATCTTGTGGCATAAAATACCAATGACAAAAACATAAAGTATTTATTTTTAGAGTTTAGGAAACTCTTCTGACTAGGTAAACATCACTGCTTTGCTGTATGTTGACCACCAGCTACACAGACCATGAGAAAATTGAAGAGATCAAAGGAGTGGCTGAAGGATGTTGCACTAGCTGAACAGTTAGTCTTTCACCTAGTTTTTCTCTGTTTTATGGTTAAAAAAAGGCTTGTTGCATTAGCTGAACCACAGTTCAATAAATAGTTAACATGATAATATGTACCTAGAATCTATCTTGGTTATTGATATGATTTATGATCTATTATAGGTGGGTGGATTTTATCCTCTCTCTTTCTTCTCTTTTTTTGTATTGAAATAAAGTAATGCATCTAGTCACTAGTCACCGGATCAATTCATCTATTACATTTTTTTTCATTAAATATTAATGTATCAAATCGAGTTTCAATTGAATGTTCTTAGTAAACTCCAATCTATTCATGTATTTCACTTACCCAACTCATGTGGAGTTCAACAGCACAATTCCATTATGTGTGCTGAGCTGATGCAGCATAATAATTCTGACCTTTCTGTCTCCTAATATTAAAGTTCTTGCTGGCTTATCATGACACCTATCATGTTTTTAGTGAAGCGTACAAAACAATGAGCAGAAGGAAATATACTGAGACTTCCAATGCTGCCTAATTGCAGATTACCCCAAAGTGTATATTTACTGGACTGTTTTCTTGCAAGACACTGAAGATCAGATCATTGAAAAACTAACAGTTCCTTTAGTGTTTCTGTTTTTCCTTTTGTTTTTTCCAGTAGCTCAAGTGACGTAAATTACAAGTGTATATTCATAAAGATACATCACACTGAGTTCTAGGCTGTGATTAAAACCATCTACCTCCACCAAGAACAGTCCCTCAATGTTTTTAAAATTATAATGAAATCCTACCTCTTGGAACACTAGCACTGGTTTTTATGTCTTTAATTTATTTTATCCTTAACCATCTATTTATCCTTTTTATAGGCTGATCTCCCAGTCTCCCTCCCATTAAGATTGTAAATTCTATGGGGCTGAGACCTCTATCCTCTTGTTTCAATCATTGCCTGGCATTTAGACTAATGTATCTTCATGGTTTTATACGTATGATTTACTTCACTTGTACTACGTTAGGCACTTTCCCATGTATGTATTATAATTGTATTGTTACATTGTACAGCGTTGCATAACTTAGTGGCACTTTATAAATAAAAATATACATACGTGAAAGAAGAAGGTCTCTGCCCCATTCTAGATGAGAATGAGACATACACACAGGCGGGGAAATAAATGCAGTAAACAGAAGCGCTGGATCGTTAGAATATAAGTGTCAATTATAAAACATGAAAACCAGAGCTAGTACTCCATGAGGTTGGATTTGCATTTGGATTTAAAAATATTTATCAAATGTTCTTGGTATGTAATTCCAGAGCTTTGACGTAGCAATAGAGAATGACTTAAGATAGAAAAGGTCAGTAGTAGTGAGTGGTAGACAAAGACAATTGCTTTGTGAGTAACAGAACAAATTACTGGGAATATATGGGCAGTGAAGAAATGAAGGTAGTGACAAAAGAGTGAAGTTCTTTAAATGCCAAAAGGTGGACACTGTAAACAATTCATTTTCTTAATGATGAACCAGCTCCAAGTTTAAAAGGGCCAGTGTACTTCCTATCCATGCTCTAGCGTTGATATCAATATCTCACCTTTGGCTCTGTTTGATGTTGTTTTCTCATGTTCTGCTCTGTTAATGAATTTAAGCTGCTGTTTCCTTATTTCTCTGACTGTGCTTGTTTGAGTCCGTTGCAGTTTCATCTTGCCTCTGCTCTACGGACCCTGGAGTGTAAGCCTGCTTTGCCAGACCTGTTATTACCTCTACACAGCTGCTGTTATTTCTGCTTGCCCTAGCCTTGCTTGCTCCAGTCTTTTAAAGGCACAGTTCGTTTCAAGACTCCACGTTTGGTTTTCGGAGTTTTCTTAGCTTGCAGACAGCCGCCACCGGTGGGGTGATAACTACCTGGGAGGTGCCGCAGCTAAGCCCAGTACCCCCTTGCAGGGGTTTAAAGGTGAAGACAGGGCCTCCTTAGACTCCGCGCCTCGGTTTTGCCAGCCTCAGTCCCAGAGTGGTAAGAATCAGAATCTGTATTTAAGTTTCTGCACTTTTTTTTGTCTCTAAGTAACTTTACCTCTGTTAGAGGTATTTCAAACTTTGGGTTGTTCCAGTCCTATTATCTGTTTTGTCTCTTTATTGCTAAGACTCAGTCTTTTATTAAAAGTTCACGTTATTTCCTCAAATCCGTGATAAGGTGT
>JAKJJM010112146.1:0-10729 GCA_021901965.1 Pipa carvalhoi
TTCCCCCCCCCCCCCCCCCCCCCAGTAATTTCTGTTCTGCAGATAGCCGAGACAGGAGTCCAAATAAAAATTCTTCTGCTTAAAGGGGAAGATAAAGCATAAACTTGTCTGGTATCCTAAATGAGATAGTCTATGCTTAGCTAAATAAGCATGAAAGTTCTTTGATGGGGCTTACCTAATTGTTGTCAGCTCCTTGGTTACAAAATTAAAATTATTACCTTGGTGTCTCAGTCTCAGCATGCCCGAGTTTAAAATTGCCACTAACAAAGTCAAAATAATACATATCAGAAATTCAACTTGAAAGATAATATTTTTCATAGTACTATGTAGGAATAATCATGCCAATCCAAATGATTTTTTTTCTCTTTTTCTTAAGTTACTGGTCATTTAAGGAAAAATGATGGCTATACTCAGGGCCACATTCCCGTACATAAAAATGTGCCCGATGGAACAGATTTTCGCGAAGTGAATGAGGTGCGCCGCTGAAATTGTCACCGATACACTTCAATACACGCTTGAAGAACAGGCACGCAGAGTTTTGTTCGCCTGTTCTTCAAGCATATTAAGGCGAGTCCGTGACAATTTCAGCGGCGCGCCTCATGCACTTTGCGAAAATCAGTTCAATCGGGCACATTCGGATGTACTGGAATGTGGCCCTCAGTCCAGCTAGATTAAAATTGTTCACCCAAAATAGAAAGTTAGGTCGTCCAGGTATCTCTATCTGTGTAGGGTGATTGGCCAGTTAACATAAAGAGGTGTTAAAATGTAGTTGTATACTATTTTACTATCACTGTCTAGTGGATTGCAAAGTGAATTGCCAGCAAAGCTTTACTTTACTTGGTCTTTCTGGTCTTATTCTTTAACAGACCAGTAACAAAAAAAAATCAAAATTCCCATTTGAATTGGCATGGTAGTTATTCAAATACAGCATTTATAAAAAATGTTATTTGTGAAGTTAAATTCATGAATTTTATTGCTTTCTGTCTTGTTCTCATCTTTACTGATAGTAGCCATGTTATTAATCAGATCTCACCCAGTCTCATTGTTTTCTATAGTGCTTCACATGAAGCATATACAGGAAGTGTGCCCTGAAGCCCAATTTTTAAAGCTAAATATCATACTTTCTATACAAAATGTAGAATTCTTAGAAGCACAGATTGAATATTTTGTAACTATAAATGCATTTGAGGCATTTTTATTTTTTGGAGTTACTGTCCTTTTAATATATTTTATCCAAAGTTAAGCATTTTCTATTGACCTAGTAACCGGACGTGCTTCATCTGCATAGAAAAAGTAGCAAACAATACGGGGGGGGCTGTGGTATGCAACCAAAAAATCCATGTGTCCTGCCAATACGTCAATAGCCAATAAAGAAAAATGGAATGAGGTTGCAAAAAGTAGGTAGCAAAGCTACAAATTTACTCAACATATAACATGTTTCGGGCTACTACCCTTTATCAAATGTACTTCATCTGCAGTCGACATATTTATATTTTTTATTGTTTGTTAAAGGAGCAGTATGACATTTCTAACTTATATTAATAAATGTAAATATGTGGATAAATAAGTTTGTCACTGTAAAATATCCTATATGACTTTCTTTTATGTTTTATGTGTTCTACAGGAAGTTGCACTGTGAGATGGGAGAACAAGTCCATGTACTGTATTGTTACTGCATTTGGACTGGCAATATAAGCTTTTTACCAATTCAATCTTTTTCCAGAGAAAACCTGAATATGTTTATTACACTTCTTTTGTCATTGGTTTTCTACACTTTAACTCTTAGCACCTTAAGGGGGCATATTTCTTTATACTTTGCAGCTGAAAAATATCATCACTTTCAGGTTCTGCATTGTTACTGCATTTGGATTGGCAACATGAACTTTTTACCAATATAGTAATACCTTTGTGTTTATGTTTGAATGGTACTGGTTATTCATACAAATTATAATTTATTAAATATAAATGAAAAAGTAGAATGAACTTACTCAGCCAAGGTAATTGTCATGTTACCTTGAAAGGGACTCTGCACATGCTCATTAGTGTTTTTGATGCTGTAAAATGAGTCTCGCTGAAGGAAAGACTGACACATCCTGTCTATGCAACCTAAAAGGCTACTTTTTGCTCTGCTTCTAGAGCTCTGAATCCTACTCCTACACTTTATAGCTAAAGTACATGTCTTTTGGAGCATGGAGTATATTTCCTTACTATCCTTGTTGTATGAACATGTGTAAAAGCAGTACCTATGAGCTAGTAACGTATAGTATTAAAAACTTATACTTGAAGACAAAACTGAAAGTTACAGTTATGTGTTTGCTGAAGCTGTTTCCTACATATAATTTAACTATTTTAGCTTGTTAATACAATGGCAGAATTCTGGTATTCTAGTGGTCCATTTTGAAGATATAGCACACATGTACAGAGGTCTAGTGACCCATAGCAACCTATCAAATGCTATAAGCCATAATTTTGGCTCTTCATCAGTTAGGCCCAGTCCACAATAGTGTAATTGTGCTACCGTATTTTAGGAAAACGCCTCTTGAAAATACAGCGGCAAATTCAGGCCAGCGTATATTCAGGAGGCACTTTCCTATGGTATTTACCCAACTCAGTGTGAACACTCCCTCGGCATTCGTGGCTTCCTCTATCTGGCCGCATTCTTCGTGGTGCATCCATATGCTTGGGAAATACGAGATGTGAAGCATTCCGGCATGTGCGCGCATCATGTGCTAGTGTGGAGGGAGCAAGGTAAGTCGCATAGGGATTTGCGACTTTTTTTTTTTTTTTTTAAGCGCACTGTACATGTGCCGTGTATTCTAACGCTTGTGTGAACCAGGCCTTATGAGTAAGCCAGAATGTTTGGGTATGCAAAGAGGGATTTTCACCCATCATTATATTTACTAACAATAAGTAAAAATTGGGTCTTATTTTTATGTCAGTAAGAAAAAGTCTGAATCAGTAATATTGCTGTGTTCTTATTCTACTGTGTCACACTCACATGTTTCTATAGGTTGTTTTGGGACTGTGCTGAACTTGGAAATATTTATGAATGACTCAGCTCGACATTGGTTCTCAAATAAATGCTAAGTTGTGTTTAATAAATTTTTGTGTTATAATGTTAACTGTTAATAAAGTATTGGTGTTTCATCCAAAAAAAAAAATAAAATAAAAAAGCAGGAAGCTTTCATTCACATCTTTGTATTAATTCCTAGTTTGTGTAATGCTATTGACTGGACAATATGTTTGCACCTTCCACACAAGTTAAAGTCATTAATATTCTTTTATTTGAATTCTACATCAGGCTGGGTTCACACGAGCGTATGATGCGCAGCGTGTAACGCAGCGCTTCTCTGCCCCTATACTTACCATGTTCCGGCCCGTACGCTGGCAAAAATGCGACAGCCAGCGTACGGCTGGCGTTCGCGTGTGCACGCGCAAAACGTTCGTCTGGCCGGAACAAGGTAAGTTAGGTAGGGAAGCACGGGGCTGTATCACGAGCGTATGATGCGCAGCGTTTATATGCTGCGCATCATACGCTTGTGTGAACCCTGCCTCAGAGTGAATTAAGGAATCGAGTAAGATTAGATTGTAAGTAATCTGCACAGGTCTGTAGATCACAGCCATACTTGGATTACTTTTCCTATCTTAAAACCAGCAACAGGCAACACATTAAAAGGGAATGAGTCAGAAACAGATGAGTTGACTGCGAGTCATATGTGTTCTAGGGAAATCTCACATCCAGACCAAGAATAAATATGTATTTAAGTATAACTGTTTTGAAGTATTGCATATGTCTATTGAGATTCTATTGTTGATGCTTCTGTCATATATCTGTCATCAGTGGTGTAACAGGGACCAGGGCACAAGGCCGTCCAATTTTAGATTCCCCAGCAATGAGTCAAAGGGAATGGAAAGTGGAATGTATTTTTGATAACTATTTATCTCTAAACAAATATTTTTCTGACATATTATTTGATACTTTTCATTATTCTGCCATTACGTAACTAATTATTTTTATCTTACTATCTTCTAGTGTAGTAACCTTCACCCACTGTGCAGCTTTTGTAATACTTCAAGATTGTTACATTGTTGTAACCTGCTTTGTTTAATTAATGCAATGTAATTGTAGCCTATTAAAACATAAATTATCAAATTCCAGAGCTAGAGAGGTGGGAGGAGCAAAAGCCAGAGTTACAGATCCCAGTTAAATAAATCTGTGACTTTCTCTCAAAAATCATAACTCACAGTGCCATGTTCAATTTAATATGAATAGCAGGCCCTACAAAAACAGGAGGCACTTTGTCCAGGATTTAGTGTCCTTTCATACCTACCTGCACCAATTCCACTTGGGTCATCTTTTAGCTCCTTATGGGGGCTTGTAACCATCAGTGGGAAAAATTGACTGGTGGGTAGAAGCTACAAGAGAGACAAATGGAAGTAAAGAGGGTCAAAATAAGCCCACCCGACAGTATTTACCAAGTATCAGGTTACTGGTAATTGTATCCAGGAATGTGTCACGTGTTTGAGGGAATACTGTGACTTTAAACGTAAAACTGTGACTTGAGATGCAGGGATAGACCAGACGGGGAACCACGGGACTGGATGCCACTAAAGGAGCTGGAGCACCCAGAGTCCGTTACACCTCTAGAGAAACCGAGGAGTACTGAAACATAACAAATAGGAACAAGTGCAGGGAAGACGAATATACCACTGGAGGAACTAGGCATACTGAGACAGGAACATGTGCAAAGGTGCAAAACAGAAGAAAGTGGAATCTCTTACCACAGTGGGGTTAGCACGGGATAACTCTGAGGCACGGAATCTAAGGAGGGCCAGGTCTTCACCTTTAAACTCTGCAAGGAGGTACAGGGCTTCGCTGCGGGCATCTCCCAGGTTGCGGCCCTCAGGTTAACCCCCACTGGAGGCAGCTGGCTGAAACACTGAAGATACAGGAACTGTGAAACCACTTCTCACTATGCTCGTGGAGTGAAGGTAGCAGCTGGCAGAAACAGTTGAAACACTTATAACACTTGAAGACATCAGTAACACAGGGGGGTCATTCCGGTAGGTCAGAATTTTCCATCCCGAATTCACTTATAGCGAACTCCCATTATAAAGTCACGACTGCGACGATTTTTTTTGTCACGGTCGTGACTTTATAATGGGAGTTCGCTATAAGTGAATTCGGGACGGAAAATTCTGACCTACCGGAATGACCCCCAGGAACTGCAGAACTATAACTCAGGATCTCATGGAGCATAGCCTACCTTTAAGAACACAGCAGTGAAACCAAACACAAAAGAGCAGCCGGTCAGAAACTGTACTGGAAAAAGACCTGAAGATATTCCTTGAAGATATACTTGAAGATATGCAGAGACAATGGGCTGCAGAGCTGACACACAAAGGGCTGAAGAGAAAGCTGCTGAGAACTGAGACTTGAGGGTCTGAAACAATAGCTGGAACTGAAGCAGGTACGTCTGAAAAGGTACAAGCAGAAACACACAGCCAAACAGCATAGGAATTGACATAGACGCTAGAGCACTGTGAAGCAGTGCTCTTCCTCTTTTGAATTTGGCTCCGCTGAAGTCAGGCGTGACGACAGCGGGTCCGGATTGGCTCACAACCCGGAAGCGCTGAGTGAAGCTCTACTCAGCGCTTAGCCGACATCAGAAGCCGGCTTTACATGAGCGGTGCGCAGAAGGCAGGCACCGCTCACGACAGAATGTTTGTTGGACACTGGGCACTATATTTGGAAATGTCTAATAGGCACTGGGGGTTATTGACTAATTCTCAAACAGCGGATTCCCATAGCAAATCTGTAACCACAACAATAGTAAAGTCGCGACCACGTCACAAAACCCATAGTGAAGTCACAACTGCGACAGTAGCCATCATCTATTGGGTAGTGTGCGACCATCGTTAGCTGGCGAATTCACACCTTTATGCGACAATTTGGAATTTAGTCAATAAATTGTCTCTTTGTATGTCTAAGCAATGAAGTATCCAGATCAAGCTTGATGGGAATTGTAGTCTCTTATCTTGGTATACCTGGGAGAAATTCTGCAATGTATTTGGACAAATTTCATAATCACAATTTACTGTCAACTGTCTATTATAACTATCTGCTGGCCACTGAGCAAATTATGATGTAAATTGTTGCTAGATACTGGGAAATACATAATAAAATTAGATGGCATCTAGGTAATGTCTATTAGAAAAAGTCAGCCAATGGGGTAAGCATTACATAGTTAGATGCTGGTCTGTGAGCGAACGAAGTAGGCAGCTTTACAATGAATATTGTAATTAGTTGCTAGCCACTTGGCAATAGATAATGTAACTAGTTGCTACTTTCTATGCCATGTGTATTGTATTTAATAACTGAATTTCACGTGCATGCACATAAAAATATGACTGTTCACATATTGATGAATATGCCCCTCAGTGGTGTATTCCCAAAAATAGGTTCAAATTTGCACTGGTGCTATAACCCATAATTTCCTACTGCTCCTATTGCAAAACAGCTTAGGCTTAATCAAAACTATAGCTAGTGACTTCAAAAAGGATCACGAGTGGACAGTGGAAAAAAGCAATTTCTGTCTGTTTTACAAATAAGTAAAGGAAGGTCCTGATGTTTGTATAAATTTCATTACCCTAAATCTCAGCCCACAGAATTTTTAGATTATTGGGTCATTGCACAACCAACTTTTCAGTTCCTGCAAAAAGATTTCAAACAGGAACTGAAACATTGTTTTTTGCAATGTCATAGAAAATAAATGCTCATAAAGGTCTTTTCACTTACATTGGGATTTTTTGTTACAAATATATATGTGAAGCCTAAATCAGAATTTGGGTGGTATAATGTTATCCCTGCACCTACTTACACCTAACCAGTACAGCTGCCCTCCAGATTATGGCACTGCTCTCGTCGAATAAAGCAGTACACTACTGCTAGATCAGTATTCATCTGACTATACACAGCCCAGGATCATCAGATGAATGCATCGCCACTGCAGCTCTCTTCCAGATTATGTGAGTGACATTGGTCCTCACATAGACCCACCCCCCCTCCCGAAAGTCACCGAACTTAACCAGACTACGCATGCACAGATACATTTTTTCCCAATTTGCACATGTCGTTTAATTTCAGCGAAATTCGGGAGGGGAGCGGGTAGTATGTGACGTTTGAAGTCACATACATAACCCGGAAGAGAGCTGCAGGGGTGATCTATCCACAGTCCAGGATCATCAGATGAATACCATACTTATCTGATTGATCTAGCAGCAGTACACTAAGGGGGTTATTGTCTAAAGTTGCGAAAGGTGTGAATTCACCAGCTAGCAATGGTAGCACACTACCAAATAGATGGCTACTGTCGCCATCATGACTTCACTATGGGATTTCTGATGCCGTCGCAGGTTTAAAATTGGCGCGGTCGCAGATTTGCTATGGGAATCTGCCATTTGAGAATTTGACAGTCGAATTCTCACTTTAGTCAATAACCCCCTAAGTGTACTGCTGCTAGATCAATCAGGTAAGTATGCTATGCTGCTTTAGTTCTCCATTAATGAGTAATGTTGGATTCATATAGAATATAACACAATGCACTTTTACTAGCAATCCCAGACTTTTGGACCACGTTGCCCACAAGGGGGATACTAAGTAGAATAACCCATCTACGGCTTACAAATTCATTAATCCGCTGACTCGGATTTAGTGTTTGAGGCATGAGAATGTGTTGATGTGATTTTTCATTACTCACAACATGGTTTATTGGTTACACCCAGTCTGTTGTAAAATGAGTGACACAAACATCATTTCTGTAAATGATTGAGTCATACATTAATCACGGATACAAACAAATTGTAACATTACATACATAAACACCCAGAAAAACAAATATGTCATAATCTGGCAAACATCCTACACTGTATTAATTATTCACCACCAACCAACACATAAGACACATGGGGTTGCCTAAAAACACCACAGGAAAGTACAGAGTAATACAGAATAGTGAATTACACTGTGAGACAGTAATTGTTTTCAAGAACTATAATAATGGCTTTTGCTGTTGCTATAATGAAGTAATGTCTAACCTAAAGCTGTGATTAAACTACAGATTCCAAAGTTAACATAACTCAGAGGAGGACTAGCATTTCTGTAAATGTTATGGTCACACTTGGTGAAGTCTCCCCCTACAGTTAATTTGGCTGTGCTGAGAGGCAGTGCTTTAACTGGTGAGGCCAGCCAACAGATGCACTTATGTGATATAACTGAAGCAAAGCAAATTCATTACAAGTCTACTAAAAATTAAGATGGAGTTCAGGACTTGAGAAGGGAAAGATCCTGAGTCAGTAGCCATATTATTTGGAAAAAGGTAGAATTTTTTTCTTTAATCTATTCATCCTGAGACTCCAAATTGATTGTTAAGCCTTGTCAAGGATTCCTATGCTGTAGCAAAGAGACAAGGACAATGGACAGCTCTGTCTGGCTCTACTGAGAGAGCTGAAGATTTGTAGGGAATCGCGCCTTGATGAATTTGTAAGAAATCTAAACTGGAGAGGGATCAAAAAAATTATAGTTTGAATACAGTCTAAAAGTGGAGACATCAAGACAATCAGAAAAAATTTTCTAGACAAACTCATTCTTCCCTATCCACTGAGGGTACTGACACCACCGACACTGAGCACAGTACATATTTTTTAGACTCCAGCACAGATTCCTCCATTGGAGGAGGATCAGGAGAGGCAAGTGTAGAACTTCAGGTCAAAAGAAAATGGGGTTACCCACTACAAAAAGTTTTAGGATTTGGAAACAATCCCGGAAACAATGACACCAGGATAGAAAAAGGATTTAAAGGATAACTAAAGTTATAAATAAAAATAAGGCACCTAAAATGATATCCGAGTTTAAGATGAAACATGGCGATAATTTTGTGAGGATCTTGATTTCTATGCATCCTTCATTGATATTTGGCTTTGATAAATCGATGACATATTTATCCTTTGGTGGGGCCCCACTAATATACCGGAAGACTTTCTATTTTCAACACCAATTCATTGACTATAAAACTCACCTATACCTGTTCCTCTTCATTTGTGCACTTTCTGGATGTCACTGTCAAGGCAGGTAAACATGAGTTTTTGTGTACTGATTTGTACAGGAAGCCCACGGACTCTAATAAAATTTTATCATACGATAGTTTTCATCCTACTTCACTTAAGAAATCAATCCCTAAAGGACAGTTCCTTAGAATACAGAGGAACTGTGATCTTGAAAGTGACTTCCAGTCTAAATCCAATGAACATTTTATTGAGCGTCATTATCCACGCAGTGTGGTGCGATCAGGGAGATGAGGAGTTAATAGGTTGACACAAAATGACAAACTGATTAAAAAGAACAGATCTGAGTCAGGAAAGATTATGTTTATTACCACCTACAATAATCAATGGGAGGAGGTTAGAGATATCATCAAGAATTGGCATATTTTACAATTTGACCCACTATTTTCCAAATGGATCACAGTGGTTCCATATAAGACTGCAAGAAAGTGTAAGTCCTTATCCAATATTCTTACAAGGAGTCATTTTGTGTCGCCAAAGTCATCATTAGGTAGAGGTCTAAAACTGAGGGGTTCATATCCATGTGAGTTGCAATTTTTGCCTACTAAGCTCATCACTGACAGTTTGAATCTTCATACCTTTAATCTTTTACATTATATCAACTGTAATAGCCATAATTGTATTTACTTGTTGATTTGCCCTTGCGGCAAGTATTATGTTGGTAAAACAAAGCAGAAACTTAAAGAGCGTCTGTCTCAACAGATGTCTAATATTAAACTAGCAGAGTGAGACTTCATTGAATCTAAATCTTTATCATCAGTTGCTGCACATTTAAGGGAGGTTCATCAAAAGGACTTACAGGTATAAGGATTGATAAATTAACGCCTACTGGTTGTGGAGGTGATGGGATAAATGGTTGTTGCATAGGGAAACTCGCTGGATTTACGACCTCCGCAGTAAGTCTCCTTTTGGCTTAAATGAGGAGTTCGATTTTTCCTTATTTATTTGATCTGATTGAGATTCATGTTTTTGTTATTTACTAATATGATTTTTGTTTATTATCCATAGTGAAATCAGCTATATTTGTCCATGCATTCCCTTAGTAATTTGAAGTCATTGGTTACCTATATGGACTGTTCTGTACAAGATATTCTCTCAGATATCCTCATCAGTTTATGTCTCCTGCTTTGATCTGTTTTTGGATTTGTTTATTTCATTGTTTATTCAGAAACAATTTTTTTATAATCGGAGTCCCCCAGTATTGTTTGTTTATTACTTACCTTTATGTTGATTTGATGTATTTTTTTGTAGGGCTCATTGTAAGACCCTCCATCTGACATCACATGACCTCATGCATACTGTTATGTATTATGATTTTTGCATTGTTTTTTCTATTATATATTTTTTCGTTATATAATTCCCATTCATTGTTCATTTTGTTTGTCATGTGTTTATTTCATACATCCTTTGTTACTTTTTGTTCCTTCTTTACTGTTTGTTCATTGTTATTTTTCATAGTGTATGTTTTACTGGTTCCATCACACATTTAGCTTAACTTTAGTAGCGGTACTTCACTCTATAGCAGGGTTCTCAAACTCGCGGCCCTCCAGCTGTTGCAAAACTACAATTCCCATCATGCCTGGACAGCCATTGCTGTCCAGGCATG
>JAKJJM010112170.1:0-10430 GCA_021901965.1 Pipa carvalhoi
TTATGCTTATTATATGTATTTATTAACCAATGTTTCAACACATTGTTATAAGCTCTTATTACCCCTCTGTGTATGTAAGGTCTTTCACCCATCTATATTGTAAGCTGTACAGGGCAGACACCTCCAACCTCGTGTCAACCACATCCTGGTACTTAAAGTGATGTATCCTTATGATATTTTACTCGTATTGTGTAATGCACTTTTACCATGTCTGAACTATATTTTTATTGCTGAATTTTACAGCGCTTATTAAATTTCTGGCACTTTATAAATAAAATTATACATACATACATAATCTTCACCCAGATATAATTATCTACAGTTTTTGACGGACTGGTGGGAGGGTTGGCGGGGCCCAATGAGCACTGATGGCCGCATGACTGTGGCGCTGTTCGTATGCACGTCATCATCAGGCGGCCCACTGCCGAGGAGCCTGCGGACCGGTAGTGGTCTGCGGCCTGGCGTTTGGAGACCCCTGATGTATTTGACACAGCTTTCCTTATTATAAAGCACTGCTTAATAGGATAGTGATCCTTAAAGAAAATATTCTAATTCCAGTAACATAGTAATGCAAACTTACCTTGTCAACATACGGTTTTACCAGCATCCGTCCAACTAGAGACTCTGCATCTCTGGTTTTATCAATGGTTGCATATGTTCTCAAGCAGTGGCGTACTATATTTACGTTTGAAGTCTGAAGACCTTCTAAAAGAAGATTTTCCAGTGACTGCTGTAAAGTTGCAGTTATCCCAGCAATGCGCTTTAAGAGAAATAAAATGGAATTGTTAAATAACTGATCATTTGCTTTTTCAGTTAGCAGGAGTAATATAATAAAAACAATTCAAAATGATGTCACATTTCTGTAATCAATCAGGTACAACTTTAAATTCATGGCTATTAAAGTCAAATAGCCATTAAAAATGTCTCCTTTCCTCAGGTGTACTCTGAGGAAGGCAGACATTTGCCACTAAAATGAACTCTGTGTATTTGCACTCTGCAATATCAATGTGGTCTTCCCCTTTAAATGCTTGTAGTTGAGCAGCTAATATATTTCTTGGACATTATAGCAACTGGCCTGGTGAAGGCCTAAACTTGTCCTGCTACTGGCACAAATCTATTCTAGGTGTGCCAACCTGTTTTTGACAAAGTGGAGCCCTAAGCAAAAATTTAAAGTGAGGCCCCATATGCTGGTATGTTTATCAGGCTAGTGCCAGGTAAACTGAGTTTACAGACTGTTTGTAGCTGGACCTCCCTAAGTATTGGTGGCCCTGGGCAATTGACCAGCTTGTACACCACATAAAACCAGCCCTGTTTCCATGACAACACAATTGCTATCGGAGCAGAGGCCTGGAACATCAGTTAGATACAGTAACTAGAGTAAATTTAACAGATGAATACAAAGGGATTACCCAGGCAAGCCTAGTAATGTAAGCCTAGAAATAATTTCTGCCTTTTTAGAAAAAAAAAAATATTGTGATAAGTCTATCTGGCTTTTATTCTTTTAAACATATTATTATGTTTCTATAGATAGCTCAAATGTGAAAATATTAAATCTATATTCTACAGTGCTACGTAACAGCAGAAAAGAACCTGCTAGCTATAGTTTACAATCAGCCTCAGGAAATACGTGTTTAACAAAGTAGAATTTGTGACAGGTGCACTACTCCTACTTGGACTGTGAGCTGGATAATGAAAACTCTATTAGGATGAGGCCACGCAATCATTCTTAGTGGCTTTTTGAGGATTCCTATAAGAGCCATTGTTAATCATGGGTATATGGCCACACGTGCAAATGTTCTGAAAGTTGTCAAGTATAAAATCATTAGTGTGGTCCTAGCATTATACTTTTGTAATACCTTTTGAAACAAACAAGACATTCTAGGGGTTATTGGTTAAAGTGAGAATTCAACTGTTGAATTCTTAAAACAGCGGATTCCCATAGCAAATCCGTGACAATTTTAAAGTCGCGACCATGACAATATTCCCATATTGAAGTCACGACTGTGACAGTAGCAGTCTATTGTGACCATCTTTAGCTGGCGAATTCACACCTTTACACAACAATTCAAACTTTAGTCAATAACCCCCTCTATGTGTGATAGTCCTAAAATAAGTCTTTTCCTCATTATCAAACAATGGCAGAATTACCCCAAACCTTTAATTTTGTAATACAGATTAGGAATCTGTGCACATGCAAGGTGTCACAAAGTAGTAATACAGCTTTTTTATTGGAAGATACTTTAGTTTGCCATAATTTAACCCAGATCAGGTTCTATCCAGAATTATTTAAATGCAACTATTCAAGGGTATGAAAAGGTTATCTAAATCCTCCCAATATTGGAGCAATACAACCTCTTGGACAGTGATCTGGTGAGGACTGTGCCCTCTAGCTACATTAATGGCACCCACTGATTTAATCACGTAGGGGGATAATTACTTTGAATATTTTATTTAGTTTTGCCCTGTTACACTGTCAATTTTCATTTCTCTGTACTTTTCGATTTCCCTGATTTATAAAGGATTGATAAAAAAAAAAAATTTCCCTACTGAAATAAATGCTTATTGATATTGATCTACCAACTCCATACCTCAATGATCTACAAAACACACTACTCACTTTTCTCTGGAATAATAAACAAAAGAGTAGCAGCCTCAACTCTATACAGACCTAAAGAAATTGGAGGTCTGGAGGTTCCACAATTAATGAAATACCAACAAGTGGTGGTAGCAGACTACATAAAACAAATGCATGCAGGCATCTCACACAAAAAATGGCTTCAAATAGAATGTACACATACTGATCCACACATACCTACCGCCAGTATTAGTATGTATGTATAATTATTATAAAGCGCCACAAATTTACACAGCGCAGTACAATTCAACAACGCAGACACAATACAGACATGGGAAAAGTGCATTAAATAATACAAGTATAGTATCACAAGGATATTTCACTTTAAGTGCTAAGTTGTGGAAGACAAGAGGATGGAGGTCCCTGCCCCATAGAGCTTACAGTTTAAATGATAGGAAGACTTACATACACAGATAGGAGTGTAATAAGAGCTGTACCAATATGCCAAGAGACAGGTCAATAAATACAAATGTTAAGCATTAATAACTAAATAAGGATAAAATAAAATATATACATAAAAGTCAGTGGTAAATATCAGTGCTAGTGCTTCAGAAGGTAGGATTTCAGTTTGGTTTTAAAAGTACAGAGAGAATGTTCCTGGTGAAGATAGGGGCAACAGAGTTAAGTGCCTTAAATGTCAAAAGGAGAACATTGTAAATGATTTGTTTGCTTACTGGGAGCCAAAGAGCAGAGTGAAATAGAGAGAAAGGTTGTCCCTTCTGGGGAGAGAGGGAGAGAATTCTGGCAGCAGAAATTCCAATAATGGAATTTATGAGCAAAAAATGCACTTTAAGCCATAAAACAAAACAGCTAGCCCAACGTAATTGGTTAATATGGTATCAATATGTGGTACAAAGACCCCAGGTTAACATTTGAGTTCATAAGAAATATCTTATTATAGTAGTAAATTGATATGTAGAAGCACATGGATGGCAGTCTAGGGACAAACACTAACCTCTACCAAGGAAAAAATACATGTCACAATGTTTTTCTTTTGAGTTATATTTTTATTAAGTTTATGTTTATCACTCTGTGCTGCTTGTATACATGCAATATGCCTTAACACACGGGGAAATTGTAATATTTGTTATTCATAACCTTTATTTAAGTGTATAAAAACACAATATAATGTCTCCAAAATGTACAATATAAATACATGACAAGCTGTAACAGAGTGTAATTTAAAAATGTTAAAGAAACAGTGTGAAAAAAAATTAAAGATAATTTATAATATCAGTTAATAAATGTGCAACTCACAATAGGAGACACTGTCTAAAAGCAAACACTTACAGGCCTTATGTTGTCCATTAGAGGCATCCCCTTATTTTGGACTGCATGGAACTGTAACTGATTAAATTCCATTGCAATTCTCTCCAGGATCTGTACTGTCAGCAGTGGGCTAAAAAAATTAAAAAGGTTTCATACAATCTAAAATTACTACAAAAACAATATCAGTGCATATTCTGTAGCATATCTGCAATGCAAAAAACAAACATAGTTTGTACATACATTTGCAAATGTGGATTAAACAAGAGAAGAGTAAAAATGTAATCTAGAGACACAATGGAAAATATATGAAATTCAAAGGAAAAAAAAAAAGCTTTTGTTTTTACTTTCTATCTTTTTCGGTGTTCAGTAGGCACAGAATATTCTGCACAGATAACTTATTTATCTGCAAATCTGTATTTATTAATAGAATTGGGAGCTGACCAATTGTTCCTCTGACAAAACAATCTAGAACTATACTCCACATAATGTAGCACCCTCCATTGGAAATATTGGCAAGAAATGACAGAATGATTCCTTGGATTTGCTGGACAACATTTTTGAAACAAACAATGTTCCCTTTACGCACAGAAAAATAAGCAATGCAAAACCTTAATTTTTTCAAAGCATATTTATTTTACTATTGAAAGCGCTATTCTACTGCTCATGCATTTTTGTAGTTTATCAGATAATATACCTTCACTTAAGCACCACCTCATCCTGTTATAGGTCTGTAATACTTCTACAAGATTCTCCAGTTAAAACCCATGTATCCTTCCCCTTGCACTACATTGGGTAGACTGCAGTGCCTGTATTTACTTGACACTGCATAGATTGCACAATTCCCTACATTATTATCAATAGTATTGACTAGTGCTTACTAACATTTAATAATAACAATAATGACAAATATTCACTCTGATTATTTACAGACAGATGGCCTGATATGGGTGTTTCCTTTATATCTAGATCTATATAGCAGAGTTGGCACAAATGACTTTTTTGAGCTGCATTTGTTAACTATACGTAACTATATAGTAGTAATCCCTATTGGAAAAAGTCTCAGTAGATTGGATTTGTTACTTAACAGTTTGTGTAGGTTTGAACATCTGCAACAAGTTACTAGTGGAGAGGAGTCTACCCATTAGTGAAGAATTCAAAGGATGACTTGAAAAACCTCTGTGCAATTTAGTGTTCTGGTGTAAGTACTACGTTTTTTCTGCCATTTATTGAAAGACTGAAAAAGTCTTTCAGAAATTTCACATTTGTAAACACTTGAGACCTATCAGGACCACACAGCAGAGTCTCTGTTTAAGACAAATATTTAGAAGTACTAGCATGTATGTGTGCAATGACTGCTGCATAAATAAGAAAAAACATTTTTTTTTTTTAAATGTTCATTATATGTTTTGAAAATACAGATAAAAATAGTTCTACCAACAAAAAAAAGCCCAAGTAGTATTATTCTTTTACTGACCTGTTAACCTCTGAAACAGCATCCTTACAATTTTGAGAGTGCAAGATTTTTTCAATTTTTTCAACAGAGCGTATAACGTCCATCATTCTTAGAATGCACATCTGTGGATAAGCAAAAAATCTGAACTGTAGAGGTCTGACTTGCATTAAATGCATATCCCACTATTTGGTGCAGTTGCTAACCTCTCAATGTACCAGAGGGAAACAGCAGGACAGCGCACCACCCCCTTTCACAATTAGTCGGTGAACTGGTGACATTTGCACACCACTTACTCCCTCTCTGATTGGTCCATGCATCAGTGATGTCTTAAGGTAAAGCGGGAGCACAGGGGGCCAGAGAAAAGACTGGGCTTCTGGGACCAGGAGACAGGAACCAAAAATAGAACTGTCCACAGGATCCAGAAGAGTTGGGGGGGTATGTATTATTGCAATAAAATTGCTCTCACTAATGTAATTTTCCAGTTAAAGAACCACAAACATAGTCCAAAAAGCAATCGCCTTTTTCTTAAGTTATTTCTATGCAGTACTTGACAAAATAACATCTTTAAAGTTGAATTCCTTATTTGTATTGGTTTATGTTGTCTCCTTTTTGCTGGTTGCAATGGGACCTTTCTTGATCTGAAAATTAGCATAGAGGATGATTTGTTGTTGGTTTACGATAAAATTCAGTACCTCTATTGAGAGCTGACAGTATGCACCCTCAGGTCCTTCTTAAGGGTATACCTACAGGTCAGTTTATCTGAATGTGTAGAAATTGCTCTTTGGAGTCTCAACTTGAATTCTTTTCAGATGATCTAAAACAGGGTTTTAAGGAAAGGGGCTACCCTAGAAAATGGATTGAAAGTGCATATAATAGGTCTAAACACACCTTCAAATGCTACATTGTACGGCACAGGCAGGGCAGCAAAACATACAGTCCAACAGAGGATAGATACAACATATCATACCCAGTCCTCTATTTTTCAGGATATTGTGAAAGAAATTGTTTTTTTTTTTTTTTTTTTTTACTTATGGATGAAAAATTAAGAGACATGGTTCCCATCAAACCAGGTTTCACCTATAAGAGGGCATCTAATTTGAAGGATATATTAGTACATAGTAATTTCAGGAAACCTCATTAATTAAATAGATTTGAGAATGGTTAAGGAAATCTCCTATAACTGGTAGTTATTCACGTGGTAGATGTGATGCATGCAGATTCATGGTTAAGAAGGATTTTCAGGTTTTTTAGGGAAGAACCTGTATAATCAAACATTTTATTAACTGCAAAACCAAGGGGGTGATCTATGCATTATCATGTAGATGTCCTCAAGTATATATTGGCAAGACCATTAGAGCTTTAGGCACACATATTCTAGAGCATGATAGAGACATAATTAATAAAGAAACAGATAGCCCAGAGTAATTTTTGAGACTGCCATTTGGGGAACCCCTCTCTCTAACGAGCATGGGGGGAGAACATGTTTCTCAAAACAAAAGAGGTGGAAATTGGGATAAAGCAGTATTACGACAAGAGACTGCCTGGATTATCCAGATGCAATCCAAGGCACCTCATGGGTTAAATGAGGAACTTTCCTTTAAATAATATGTATAAAATTCTCTATTGACTCTTTTCTGAATTAATTCTGGATAACAGTAGCCTCAATTAGATCTCCAATGTAAACATATCTAAGAGATCAGTATATTTTGAGACTGTACATCTTTGTTTAAAATATTGTAATGGCTAAGTGTTTTATATAACTTGCTGCTACAATTAAATTAATTTATGGAATTTGTATCTCCAGTCTTTGTCCAATAACAGTACTGTTCATCTCATGTAGTAATATATTGTGTAACAATTTATTGTGTAAGTAGTGTTTCTATTATATGCTTTAATTGTTATTGTTTTGTATAATATTTCACCTAGCCTTTGTGGAACAATATCCCTTTAAGACTTTCAAACCATAAAAGTAGCCCAGGGGGTAATGAATGCAAGTAACCAGATGAGGCCTTTGAACAAGTGAAACACGCGTCGGTACATACTGACCAACTGCACCTAAATAGTATTTATTCCTTCATAAAGCCTGGGGATGATGCTATCCAGAGTAAGCTGCTGTGGAGAATGCTGCCATTTCATCTTTAGCGCTACACTGTAAACCAGGGGTCCCAAAATGCCTGGCCGCAGACCACTGCTGGTCCACGGGCCCCTTGACACCAGGCTGCAGGATGGAGATATGTGCACAGGAAGCGTGTCATCATCACGTGGGCAGCTACACACTTTGGCAGAAAACGGATCTTTTTTCTATCCTTTATTTTTTCCTTTGTTATTTCTTACTTTCTCTTTGGCTTTTTATTTAAGTGGATTGAAATGGGACTATACAAGCTTTGTTTACTGTTGGCTGCAACCGCACAAAAGAAAACCAATTTGAATGAATACAAATCTGAAATGTAACTTCAAATATAATATTTGAATCAGTAATATGTAGAAATAAATGCGATGGCAATCCAAATGAGATTCTTTCTTCTCTTAGGGCGAAACTTATTAAAATCGAAAATGCCATTTTCGATATGCATAAATTTTGAAATTTCGATTTCCATTTTCAATAGTAAGTGTAGTGAGTGGTGCTTCCATGCGTGCACTGCTGGCTACATCTGCCTGCTCAATGCCAGCAGCCGCTGGGGAGACTCAGCAATCCCCAGCGCTTCCTGTTTTGGATTAGCCAATAAGGAGCTGCTGACGTCATGGATGACGTCAGCGACTGCAAATTCAATTAGCTGAGCACTGCTATTTGAATTTGCTGCCACCGCTGATGTCATTGGCTCCTGATTGGCTAATCCAAATCAGGAAGAGCTGGGTCTCCCCAGTGGCTGCTGGCATTAAGCAGGCAGATGTAGCGAGAGGTGCACGCATGGAAGCGCCGCTCGCTACACTTACTATTGAAAATGAAAATCAGAATTTCGAAATCAAAAATGCCATTTTCGATTTATGCATATCGAAAACGGCATTTTCGATTTTAGTAAATGTTTATTACGAATTTTGTAAATTTGAAAATTTTGTATTTTATAAATTTCGCCCTTAGTGTTAATGGACGTTTAAACCAGTGTGTATTTTCATTTATACACTGCCAGATTTTTGAGAGGCTAAAAATGTATGCAACGTTGTTTTTTGGAAATCACATCATTTATGTATTATTATTTAGATTATTATTATTTTTATTCATGTATAATCTATGAAACTATCATCATAAATGAAAGGGCCCGTCACTCTTTAGTGTAAAACTCTTTCACACTCACTCTGGAACATTTTCAAATAACCACAATTCTCTGCGTTTTTTCTTTAGAATCTTCTAGTCCACATAAGTCAAACTCAATACCCGGGGTCTGAATGTTATGTAGCCCACACAGTCCACTGCTGCTTTAAGGAGACTCTAGAAATGGCAAGCACTGAGACGTTAGATGTTGCAGGCAATGAGGAGATAGATGTGGCAGGCACAGTGCAGCCCTATTACCATGACAGTTGGTAGGTTCGCAGAGCATTGAGGGCAGCCAGCAAGTACATTGGTGGATAGGCATTGACTGAGAATATCACAGTGCCAGGCTGGTAGCTCTGAATGCTGAATCGCAGCCATCTTCGTGGCAAAATAGGAGCCTCGGATTGAAGGACTGAGGAATTTTGGGAGAGAGAAGCTCATGGAGCCTTGAGAGAGCAATGCTGAGGTGGAAATTAGTGGGAACAGCAGCATGTTACACTCTGTCAGACAACTGGTAATGAAAGTTGAAATGTTGTACACTGTGTCAGCAGGATTTTAGAGAAGACTAAAATGAATGTTTTAGGTTACCACAAAGTATCTATGCTGCCTCTGAAGCAGTCATAAGGTCTACCTATTATGAAATCAAAGCCCTTGGGCTAGAGGTTTTGGGTTTGTCTTTATTTTCAGAACATGATAAATGGATGAGGATGGTCCTAGGTTATTTAACAATATGCCTACAAAGGACTTATTGTAATTGTAAAACTTTTGTAAAAGTTAAGCTGTTAGGGCCCAAAAACTCGCTTAACTGTCTTACAATTTCAATCGGCCCTTTAAAGGCAACCAAAAGGCTGATGTGGCGAAAATGAGTTTGACACCCCCTAATCTAGTCATCATAGAATGTATCCAAGATATTAAAATGGTTTTGTAAAGCTGTAATACCTAGTTATGAATTGTTTAATTTACACGAACATTTAAATTTACCAACATAATGTAATTTACAAAATTACACAATATATCCATAAGTGAAGATGAAGACACATATCTTTATAGCAGTTGTCCTGCCTAGAAGTTTAACTGTTCTTTCAAAATTGATGAAGCATTTTCCAGATTCCATTGTTTGTTCATTGCCATGGGGCATAATATTACCATTACTATAATTAATGATAGGTGCATATAAACAAACTCTGCCCTAAGTTGAGCAGCACAGTTATAAACCCATAGCTAAAAAGCCAGAATACTAATAAATGATAAAAGAATTTTCTCCCAGCTACCGGTAGAGTTGGTTAAAATGAGATAAAAAATAAAGTCAGTGGTAGGTTTACCTTTTTAATTCTCGTATCCTCCTGTCTAGCCAAACGCTGGTCTACAGCCTGAATGATTTCTTTTACAGATGTCTTGAGATTCTAATGAAGGTGGTATAATTTAAGAAAAGGTTTTTACATGCAAATTTGCTTTAGATATGTAAAAAAAATTAGGATACAGACAAAATGTATAAATTAATACAAAGATTTGTTTTGACTATGTCATTCTTGCTTTCTGTTAGAGATGCATTGTTTACGGTGTATACACAACACAGCAAATAAGAAATGCAGCCACCCTACATTTCTATTATGAAACAATCTTTAGTATTAAAAGATATATATCATGTTCAGATGCAATAACCATCAGACATCTCTGTATCTGCAATTTCAACCAGTGTGTGCCAACTGGAACCAGAGAATAACTGTTGGACTTTCAATCTTCTCCTGTCCTATTATTGTTTGTTGAAGTTTAGAGTCTGCCTTAAAATTAAAAAAAAAAAAAAAAAAAAAAAAAAAAAAAAG
>JAKJJM010112354.1:0-10688 GCA_021901965.1 Pipa carvalhoi
AATTCACTTATAGCGAACTCCCATTATAAAGTCGCGACTGCGACTAAAAAATTGTCGCGGTCACGATTTTATAATGGGAGAATTGTCACGGTCGCAACTTTATAGTGGAAGTTTGCTATAAGTGAATTTGAGACGGAAAATTCGGACCTACCGGAATGACCCCCTGAATGTTCTGAATTCTCTACTCCTTATTCACCACAGGTGTACAACAGAGCAGGGGTCCTCAAATTCCGGACTATTACCAATGCCCCTCAGCACTGAGCCACCTGATGGTGACGTGCACACATGAAGCGTGTCACCACCATGCGGTCGTCAGCACGCATTAGCTCCGCCTACCTACTGCCGGTCCGTCAAACCTTTTCTGGGTCGGAAAACTGGTCCCCGATCCAGAAAAGGTTGGGAACCGCTGCAACAGAGGATTGCCATAGAGAAAAGCGAACAACCTTAGATGCCGCCTCTTGTGTAAAAGTATAAAGAAAAGAAAAGTGTAGTCGGACCGAAGGTGTTCTGGCATCAGCCCCATAATTCTCCACTTTGATCTGGCGAATGCGCCTTGCCTTATTTGCTACTTCGACAGACTCAGACGATCAATGAATAGGTAAATTATTTGCGCACGTACATGTAAACTGATGTAAAGACCTCTATAAGTCGCAAAATTCACCACATCGCTGAGATTGCTGAATATGCAAGATCGGTAAATGGCGAATTATTGTGATTTATGACCTTCATGCAATTCTTTGGACTTACATGAGTAATCCCTATAGAGTCACAGGGTTAAAATGGATTCTAATGTAATTATTATGTATAATGCAATGGTAATAACAGTATAAATAGTAGTGCATTGATGAGCTTGCAGCTAGAAACGTTAATTTCAGTGTGTGTGTGTGTGTATATATGTATTGCTTGAGACTTGATAAAGAGAGGACGGACCTCTTGAAAGCTAAACTGACTGTTAGTCCAATAAAAAAGGTATCACCAAGTACTGCAACGCTCATTTCTATCTATAATATGGGCTATTAAACACGGCTGCATCAAATTCCATTTTTGTGTGAAATAGTTACTGCACAGTTTATATATCATTACATGAACATTGTTTTATGTTCAATTTAAAGTGAGGATGTGAATTACACAGAATTTAAATCATGTTCCATTCGAACAGCAGAGCTGGTATAAAATATAATTGTTTATTCACATTTAAATGAATGTTCTTAGAAAGTATTATTTGCTTTAGTTTCTCCTCAGCAGATTGATTTTAAAAGGATTTGCTTACCACACCTTTTATTAGTCATAGTTAGAAGTGTTGCTTCTTATTTCCAACACTCTTCCATAGTCTTTAGTGAGTTTAATGCTGCTTTTCCCAAGTCACACCTAATTTATCATGATATTGTGTATATATTGTCTGCACACAAGATACCTTTTCCTGCATGGGGAAAAAGTTCACACCGAACAAAGGAGCGTTGGTTTCAGGACTATTTTGGTGTGTTATGTCTGTGCTACTATTATTAATGAAGCAGTGAATTTTTTGTCAGCACAAAACTATGGGTGCATTGCTTTTAACCATTAAATTACTATGGCAATAGGAGTTATGGGCTCATCGCATTGTTCCCTAACAGTACAAGGCATCCATTTTAGACACAACCCCTCCCTCTCTCAGACACAATGGGCGAAATTTATTAAAATCGAAAATGCCATTTTCGATAGAAATATTTCGAAAATGGCATTTTCGATTTGGAAACTCGGAATTCCCAGTTCTTATTCGGAATTCCGAATTTCTTCAGAATTCCGAATAAAAATTCAAAATTTCAAGTTTCCCTTCTCTTCTAGTACATGTAACGAGCGGTGCTTCCATGCGAGATCCGCTCATTACATTAGGCTGCTCAATACAACAGCCGCTGGGGAGACTCATCTCTCCCCAGCGCTTCCTGGTTGGCCTTAGCCAATCAGGAGCCGCTACGTCACGGGTGACATCAGCGGCAGCCTATTCAATTGGCAGCGCTCAGCCAATTGAATTGGGCACCGCTGATTTCATCCGTGATGTCAGCGGCTCCCGATTGGCTAATGGAGCTCTATGTGTGTGTGTGTGTGGGTGGGTGTCTGAGAGCAGGAGGGGGGAGTATCTAAAAGTGCAAAATGGATGTTACCCAGAAAGCATGGTGGACCCTAAACCCAGCAAATTATGTATGCCAGGCAATGTTCTGTAAATCAAATGTATCATTTATTATGATGATTCTAGTAAACATGATAAAATTTCAACATTTGTGAGTAGGCGGTGGGCCCTTGGGATTGGCTTCCTTGTATACATGTATACTTTTATTTACAAAACACCACTAAATAACACAGCACTATACAATATAACAATACAGTTATAATACAGACATGGGAAATTGCTTAATAGTAGAAGTGACATTAATTCATGAACATACATCACTCTAAGGGCGAAATTTAATAAAATCCAAAACAATTTTTTTCAACCTTTTCGCCCGTTTTTCACCCCCTTGTCGTGGTGAAAAACGGGCAAAAAGGTAGAAAAAAATCAGTTTAGATTTTATTACATTTTGCCCTTAATGCCAACCAGTGATGGAGACAAGAAAATAGAGGTCCCTACCCCATACAGCTTACGATCTAAATGGGAGGGAGACTTCCATACACAGATAGGAGGGTAATAAGTGCTATAACACAAAGACCCAGGTTATTAGCCTATAAGTGCCAGTCATAAGCATAAATAGCTACTTAAGAATAAAATGAAAACTAGTGCTCCAAGAAATAGGATTGTTCTAGAGGTAGAGGGGTATAGGATTCCAGAGATAGGGGGCAGCAAAATAAAATGGTTTTAGACAGGAAAGGGAAGTACTGAAAAGTGGTGCACA
Source organism: Pipa carvalhoi (assembly GCA_021901965.1). NCBI lineage: Eukaryota > Metazoa > Chordata > Amphibia > Anura > Pipidae > Pipa > Pipa carvalhoi. The sequence continues at coordinate 2,868 of JAKJJM010112354.1, forward strand.
TAGACAATTGGTTTCTGAGGAATAGAGTAGACAAATAGGTGTTTACGGGCAAATTTTCGAAGAGATGCCGGGAGGGTAATGGAGTGAAGTGCTATGGGTATCAAAAGGAGGAAACTGTCAATAATTTTTTTTTTGTTTTAATGGGAAGTCATGAAGCTAACAGATTTTGTGAGAAAGTTGTCCCAAGATGTCACAATCCAACAAAAAATATACAGCGTATTCCCCTCTCTTGTCCATAGCATTTTAGCACAGAGTTTATATCTGTTTATCCAGCTTAAGAGAGGTAAATTCATTATATGGATGAAGTATACTCTCACTCCTTTCTGTACGTATTGCAAGGAATCAACAGCATACAATACTTATTTTACTTTCTAAATCCAGTTTAACTTGTGCCAAAATATATTTCACCCATGCTTAAATATATTGCATTGCATTAATAGAGACCACATAGTCTTCGGAAGTTGTTTCTAAACATATAATTTGTACCTGTTAAAATAATCAGTTTTGGAAAGAAGATTTGGTTTTGTTTTCATGCTTCCAGGCATGTCTGTGTGATCTTTGTGAATGGATTGATTGTCTGATCTCTTCTTTGAGAAAACTTAGAAAACTACCAAAGATCAAAAGACGTTGTTATATTTTGAACCTAGACTGTTTTTGGGCATTACAAAAATAATACAAAAAAAATCTATATTTTGCGTTCACAGAATTGCTTTCTCAAAAAAGGCTCATTAAAAATATCTGTGCAGACTAACCAATTTATGTCATCATAATAAGTGACACTACTAAGAAATGCCATGTTTATGCATGATTAATCTTTTAACTTTTTAATCACTTAAGTATTTTTGGAAGCGCTTCCTATAGAACTATAGACTTGGTTTAATGTAAACATCCTTCCCTCTGCTGTTTTAGTACAGATTTTATGGTCCCGATATCTTCAGTAGGGTTTATCCAACAGGACGTAATACCTAGCACTATAATATTATAGAACCTACAGTGTAATTGAGTCCATCATAAAGAAGGGAACCCCACATTTATAGAGAGATTTTGTGCTTAAGACTGGAAGTGAAAGGACTCTGTCTCTAAAGGGAAACTCTGAAAGTACAGCTTCTAACGTGGAAAATAGTAAGGATTGCTGTGCTTATGGCACCAGCGTACAAAAGAATTACAGAACAACTGAAACCCCACCAAGACAAACCAAAGGGGTAGACCACAGAGATAAAGGTAGATATTCTCACCCCTAGAAGAGGCCTTAGTGTACAGTGTAGGAATTTCCATGGGCAGTCATTGTCAGGCCTTTTGTGATGACTTTCCAATATATAACCTGCAATCCTTTTACACACTGTTGTTTTTTCATGCACCTTCTAAAGAGTTACAATAAAAACCCTATAGTTTTGAGAAGTTAATGTGCATTAGACATTTACATTGTTTTGTTCTGAGGGAGGATTGTGGGTAACTGCATTTCAATAGTAACAGAATCAGCAGTTATCAACAGTCTTTTGAACATTGATGATAAAGTAGCTATTAATGAATTTGATTGTTACAGTATCCAGTAAGCATTGTGTTTTTAAAAGTTGTACAGTTGTGTTTTTCCATTTTTTTTTTGTTCTGTATTACTTTTGTAACTCCCATTCAGCACATGAGTAGGTCGGTTAGATGAAAGCCTACAGAATCAAGTGTGACAACTTCTCTTGGCTGAGACCCAGTCCATCAAACAATGGAAGCAAATATAAACTGGAGTAAAAATGAAAATGGGAAATTCAAATGCGTCTTTGTCAAATTTAGCTCACACAAAATAGAAGCCCATTGATGGATTCTAGTAACGCACGAGGGTTTCCGGGACTCAGTATTTGACAGATGAGTGGTATCTCCGAGTGGGAAATATGAATAATATAGGAAAAGTTTGCTTAAGAATTGTGGGTATATACAGCGCTTGTAAATATAATTACTCATTTCTTGACTCTAGTTGTGAAATGAACTTCAGAGAAGTTTACTGTAGATCAAATAGATATATGCTGCAAATTAATAGGCAGTCAGTCTCTATTCCACCTGCATATTTCCTTACTCGCTATTTGCACCAAATATTCCAAAAACATATACAAAAAAAAACCATGTAATTACTTTCAATCTTTATTTCTGTTATACTATTTATTTATATATTGACAAGTGACCCATGATCAATAATGCACACACATAAATCATAAAAACAATCATCTCAGGTACATATTTATACAACATCACAATTATACATGAAATATTTGAGCTTCCTCAATAGCGATCTTTCCATGACGATTTTTTGACATTTTCATTTTTTAAACCGATGCTTCAAACTTAGGAAAACAATAGTATTTACCAGTACGTCGAGCTGTAAGCAAGAGAATCACAGGAAATGTGTCTATCCTTGAATAACGTGTCAATTAACTTCATGTTGTCTAAACAAATGTAAATAACCAGCTCTATGAGGTTCCATCTGCTACTCAATTCTTCAAGCTTTAAAATAAAGTAAATGCTGGAGTGGAACTCGAATTAAAGAAAAACAGATGCTGGTGAGTGAGATGTTGGTATAACAATAAAAATGAATTTTGAGAACTCAAAACATTCCAAAACCAAATGTCATAATTTTAGCTGTAAAATCAAATTAATGATTATCTAATTAGAAGATAACCTTATGTTTCTAATAGCTGCTGAGGTGCCTTTGAAAATAATATACATAGAGAAAGCTATAATATAATAGTGCCTTTAACTATTTTGCGTTAAGGTAACATTTACATAAACAGGATATCTATCATATAACCAGGGGACAGTTTGGGGTAGGGTGTGGGGAGGATAATAAGGAAATAATACATAACTAAAATAGGAGAATAATAACAGGTCTAGTAAGACATAGTAAGTAACCAATCAGCTGTCACTGTTACAAGGGACCTAGAATTTTGAAAGCCAACTGCTGATTGGTTGTTATGGGTTACTAGACCTCTGTAAATGATTGCACTTGTTTATGAATTCTTCTGTGAATCATCTAATTCCTAATGGGGATGTGAGAGACCGGTGTGGGAGATTAACATTATATGACATATCTCTGACTTATATAGATTATATTGTGATCCCTTTCTGTAACTTATAAGGATATTAAAAGCCACCAAAGAGTTCACAGAATCTATTAACTAGTATACAGACAACAGTCAGGCAAGCTCGGCTGAAACAGGATTCTTGAGACGGAATAACGGGAGCGCCCTGCGCCGGACAGGGTCCCCAAGCAGACCAGACAAACCCCTGGACAAACTCAGAACCGTCCAAATACACAGGCAAGCTGCAGATTTCAATAAGAAAACTGGCAGTCTTACTGTGCATTCAAGTGGAACTGATCAGTCTCCCTTTTGGAACGGCTCAAAGGGTCTCCAGGTGATCACAGTCAGGTCTCCCGGAGACACGCGTCCCATGAGATACCGCCCATTTAGGTTGTCATTTGATAAAGTAAACTTCACACCGCGTGACTGCTTCTGTCCAAATTAAACACTGAGTTTTTCCACAAATATCCATGTAATTCTTTACATGTTTCACCCACATTCAAATTTTACTTTCTTTTTCACCCATATTAAAATTAACAACAACTCTAAATCGCAATAATAAATCCGCTCACCTTCGGGACTAAAAAAATCACGCAAGACAGACTTCCAAAGTCTCGCTCACCTCCGAGACTGTTCCAACAAACACGAAGTACACGCGGATAACAAATAGACAAGTAGACAGATAAAACATGACAGTATAGAGGAACAGGGTATCAGACAAAAGTAACGCAATTCCTAGACAATAAGTATTCTCAGTGCACTGTAAATAATGCTTCTCTGTGTCGTGCTCCCCCAAATTTCCTACTGACATCTCGCCCAACCCGAGAGGTACTTAGGGCACTACGTATCCAAGGATAGAATTAAAAAGAAACTTACTTACCCCTTAGAGAAGTAGTGCCCACATTCTCCACCAAGTCTGTTGGGAAAAGAAAAAAAAACAGTATTTTCCGGCCCTGGCAGGCAAGGGGACACAAATTACTCCAGTATTCTCTGGCCCTGGATGGCAAATGAGACACAACTTACTCCAGTATTCTCCGGCCCTGGTTGACAAATAAATGAATAAAGTTATTGTTTAGGTAGCGGTACCTATGTCTGATAATGATATATCATGGAGAACTTATGAAGCGCAAGGAAATACACAAAACAGCAGTCTCCATAAGATTCTCAGTTTATTGTAAATCAGCAAGTAGTTTATATGCACGTACACAGTGAAAATCCCCCCTCCCTCCTGTCACAGGATGAACTATGCGTTAGAACATAAAATATAATATAGTTTCGAGGGTGAATGAATAAACCTTGTCCTTTATTCTTATTTGGGAAGCCAAATGTTCTTGCTTGTGTTCCTAAACATTTCTTGCTAGCACAGACATTCCTTATCAGAAAATAGTCATGCACATATTATTAACCCTATAATAGTAGAAAATATATAATGCTATAAAGATGTACAAATACATATACGTCCCTTCAATGACCATATAAAAGATCAAATGCACAATACCCCCTTCTGTAATTTATCCTTATAGATTATAGGAGGGGGTATATTATGCTTTAATATACACAAGATTGCTTTGGAAAAGAAAGAAAAAATACATATACACAGTTATTTTTTTACTTGGTAAGCAGTGCATCTACAACATCTTTTCTCTTCTAGTTTCAGTATAAACGAGATGTGTGTATTGGTCCTTTTTTGCAGAATAGTCAAACATTCCACTGTTGAAGATAACTTCTTTTGGACAAACATATCTTTGCAGAGGACAAACAAACTTTCAAACTTCACAGGGTTCTTCTGTTTTGTGTGTCCACTTTTATTTAGAAGAAGAACCCTAGAAGATATGTAGGTCCATCTCTTCAACTTATTCCGTCATAAGACCTTTGTTCAATCTCAGCGTAAATATTTCCATTTATATCTGGCTGCATATTCTGTACTCTGAACTAAACCAGTCATATCTTAATTTAGTACTGCGTTTGTCAATTTAAGCAGCTGTGATCTAAGTTTGTTGGGAGGAATATATTGTAGAGTATTTGGTTAATTTAAATTAGGTCAGATAATAATAATAATTAGGAAATATAATTTTTAGACAGAGCCAACAAAGCTTTTAGGATCTTTTTGGGCAAACACCTGATAATTTGTAGCTTAATGTTACATCATGGGAGTAGAATTTGTGAATCCTTTATACCACATCAAGGTTAACCCTAGTAAATCCCAGTTCAGGGAGACTAAGGGCGGAATTTAATAAGGTCGGAAAGACCACTAACAGTCTTTCCAAGAATCTCGCGCAAGTTTTTTGATCAATGGTAGGAACCCTGAGCTTTCTCAAACTCCAAGGTGAAGAAATCAGTAAAAACAGTGTTATTCTAAAGACTATTAAAAAAACAGTGTTGTTCAGTCTAGGAGCAGCGCTGTAAGTTTCTCTATTCGTCAGCTATCGTGTGTCATGAGCGGCATGGCTCCTTGCGCTGCTTATGAACACTGCTGGCTTTCTGATGCCGGTAAGTGTTGAGCTTAGCCACAATCCTGGCCAGCTGATAACACATGTGACATCAGCGACCGGAGATTTAAAACGTGAGCACTGCTGCCACGCAGTGCTCGTGTCTCTGTGCCTAGAAGGTTATACTTACCTACGGATTTCTCTTGCCTGGCGTTTTGGGAGTGTGGTTTCTTACCTGATAAACCTCTTTGAGTTACAGCACATCTATGCTGCTCCAAGTGATCCTGCTGTAAAGTTTCAGTTCTGTTAACTCAAGTCTCCGCCAGTGATTTCTGTGCGTTTATCCAGCTGCCACCAGTGGGGAGTTAAACTGAGCGCGGCGACTTGATAGGTCCCCTGCTGCAAAGGCCATACCCCCTTGCAAGGGTGAAGACCAGGGCCTCCTTAGACTTCGTGCCTCAGTGTTACCCAGCACCAACTCCCACTGTGGTACAGAGGATCCTCCTATCCCCAAAATCCCGTTTTTTCCTATATCCAGTCATACCTTGTTCCTTCACATTACACCTTAGTGCCTGCCCAGGTATACCACCTTGCACCTGTAATCCTCACATTTAATACGCCTTAGTGCTTCCAGTGGCGTAATGGGCTCTGGGTACACTATAGTAACTCTAGTTGAAACCCAGTCCTCTGGTACCCCCTTGTGATCTGGGGATCCATGACATCATGTTATAACAGAACAGGGAAGGATATTTTTTTTTTTCATTTCACTGTAAGCCAACTCCTAACTGCTGTTAATATAATTGGCTAGCTATCATTCTGATTTCTCCATGCTCTTATTGGTTTAGCTAAGAAGAAGGTAAGTGGATTTCACTGTATATTGGTAGCCAATGTGCTGGACATTAGCTTTCTCAACTCATGACAACATTGATCTATTTGGTGAAGGACAATAGAATAAGGTAAAGATTACCATGTTGGTTATATTGTCTTCAGAAAAAGGGGTTGAACTGTGGGAAAGTATATAATTCTATTGATATTCACCTGATATTGAATACAGTATGATATTTTGGGCATGTTTAATACAAAAATATTTCCTGTATTCTCCAGGTATAAGTGAATTCAAAGCTTGTTCCTGTCGGCCATATAATTATGTTTATGTCTAAAGGGGCAAAGTATATTATGTAAGCTATTATATTTATATTCCTGAGATAACTTATTGCCAATTTACCATATAAAGTTGTATGGGCAAGGTTGTGGCTCTGATGACGTATCCGTTAAATGCACCTGAAACTTCTTTTCAAGAGAATTAAAATCAAAATGTTTCTATGCACACATGTGGGATGGTATAACGTCTTCCCATCATTTGTTTATAGTTACTTCCTGTTCATTTAGAAATTCAAACAAATCCAAGGCCCCTTCCCTGTTCAATCATATCTAGAGACTTGGCTAGTGATAGTACAATGTTTCTTAAAGAATCTCTCCAACAAAATAAATAAAATTGTACTGGTGGCTAGTTTGAGAAAGTGAAGACCGCCACTCACTTGATATTATAGTTTGGTGATCAAATTCCCTGATTTGACATTATCCACTTTGGCACCACTAAACAAAAAGAGAAATAAATCCCATTTAGTTTGGAATGCCAATTATCCCTGATTTAGTATAAGTAATAAATATCATATAGAATAAACAAAAGTAAGTATAATAAGTCATTTGGGATATAAGTAAACAAACCCTTGCTCCGTCTGTGGGTTTTATATGGAACTTTAGCTAATACACACAAGCCCATGTCTTTCTGTGTATAAGCTGTTTTTGTCAAAGACGCGGAAACAGTTTAAGTTTGAAAAGAAATTAGTGTCAACCATTTAGCTTTTTACAAATAATCCCTGATGATATTATGATTTCAACATGGGCGAGACAAGGCCATAAAATAAATATTGCCTTGGGGAATAAAATATAAAGTGTAAATGGGCGTACGGCAGTAACAACTGGTAATACAAACAATCGCATGAATATTTTGTGTCGTTGTTTGTATTACACTATAGGATGAGTCTGCTGGCCATTAAAGTGGACCTATCACCTCCAAACAACATTAGTTTATAAAATAGAGACAGTCTATAGGAACATTTTTGTAATACACTTACATTAAAAAAAAATGTGCCTGTCTGTGTCTTTCTAGTCCCTCTCTCTGCCTGCCATTTTCGACACTGCAGGCTGTGTCGGATAGAAAGACTGTAGGAGCTGTAGGAAGAGGCGCGGCTTACTTGATTGACAAGTAAGCCCTCCTACCAGCCTTCCTTCCTGTGTCAGCCTTCCTGTGTCAGCCTTCCTGTGTG